>JAPUBX010002716.1:0-23054 GCA_028672205.1 Proteocephalus fallax
TATAATTAACGAATTGTCTGTAACATCGGTATAACCCAAATAGCCAACCGAGACCTTTAACGAGTAAGACACGTGCAAGAGAGGTGAAATCGTATTCGTAAGTGTAACGTGCAATATACGTCAGTATAGTAAACACAATTAATAATTAAAGTTAGCAATCACCACAGTTGGCTATACCGTTCAATACCTACAGGAACGGCGGAATATCGCAATTCGGTAATTCTATGTTTGTCCCTTTTGTAGTTTAACCAAAGCAGTTTAAGCATGAACTAAAAGACATTTTTCATATCTATTAATTTGTATACTGTCTTATTTTATGCTGAACGTTTTGTTCCTCGTTACCCAAATAAAGCCACTACAATTATTATTATTTTTACTGCAGTTTCAGTCTACTTTCACGAATTATTTTTAATTGTCGATTATTCTGGAATTGCCGCATCGTTCGATAGTCGTCGTTGTCTGGCACCTAAATCATATGTTTTTTTCAAGCCAATGAAATTGCAACTGGCAGCGATTAAATATATATTGCAAAGCTAAGCGACACATGCCAGAGTTGCATCATTACTACGAAGCAGAAATGTCAGCTGTTTTTGCGCCCTACTCATTATTTCGTATCGATTTGTGTGCCATCAAATATTCGCTGAATGGGGCTACATTCGACGAGCTTATTGGTTTAATCGCATTCAAATGCGTACAAACGACACCGGAGAGGCAATTTCGCTAACACATCTAATCCTATTTTAAACACTGAGTGTTACAGTAAAAAATCTTTAGGTATTTCTATCAATTTTTTTAGCTTTAAAGACTCCATTGATTATATCTATTCATCAATAGTAATACAAATTATTTTTTCTGGATTAAATCATCACAGCCTTCGAGGAGAATTTATTAACCTGGATCTAAAAGATGCCTACTTACAGATTCCGATGTAGCTTGCGGACAGTTATTAATGCACGCTTTGGGTTATTCAGGTATAACGTTCTTCTTTTTAGGCTAAATGTTGCCCCGGCTATTTTCCAAGATTGCATTAATGGCATATTCGATGGCATTAATGGTATTGAAGTTTACCAAGATGACCTTTTTGTTCATGGTGTCAGCAGGCATTATCATGACGAGAGACTCCTCCAACTATTCCGACGCTTTTTAAAGTATATTGTGGCGGTTAATCCGTCGAAATGCAAATTTGTCGTCCAACGGTTTGATTGTCTTGGTTTACTGTCGATGAACCAGCTATGCACGTTATTGATTCCTATCCTTCTGAACGAGATGATCCGGCTAATACGACTCCATCTGTTCCAGACCTAATCTCGCACGCACTACATCGGCGCTCAGAGCATCTGGGTTTGAAATCGCCAGTCTATTACAGCATGCAATCGAAGCTGCTGCACCCAGGTGGTTGCTAACTTTAACTGTTAATTGTGCTAAATATTTTAACGTCCTTTTAAGAATATTCTATAAGAAGCGGCTGAACGTGTTCTCATTCTGCAAAGGTCTCGGTTAACTAATAGAGTTATACCGGTAATACAGACAATTCGTCTATTCTATATTAAGGGTTAATTCAACCCTACATGCAACCTTACCACAGTACCGAAATTGATTTCAAACGGAAGACGCACGCAAAAATTCCGCAATATTTTCGAATAATCGCATCCAAAACTCAATCGCGTCACCGCTTTAATCGCTTAATCACATCATTCCTTCTAATACTTGACAATCTCATCATTTCTAACACGCATAATTATCGCCAAATACCCTCAATCGATTCCAAAAATCAAAAACGAATAAATTCTAATTCAATTCCTTAATTGCTTCCATCCCTCGAAAAGCTCATCATTACTTTGACGCGTTTCCAATACTCCACAAGGTCATTTTTTCTAGATCGATCTCATTAATTCACCGCTTAATCGCTTAACCACAAAATTCATTATTTAATAATACGCGTGTAAATAACTCCATAACTCACAAGACTATCCTTTCAAATATCATCATTTCATATTTTGAATCAGTCTGTCGTTTCGATCACTCCAGAAGTTCATTATTTCTAATACGCACTTCAGCTTCACCATCGCATAATCGCTTAAATTACCCCACAAGCCCATAACTTATTTAAACATTTGTATGAGTTGAAAAATGAAGAAATTTGCTTATTGAGTCCATTATAAAGAAAGTAGGGATGTTCATAATATCTTTAAGACATTTGATTTCGGCATAAATCTAATGCAATAAATATTTTTGCGAATCAATTGCGAATTAATTGCTTGCTCTTGTTAAAGATGTTGCATCGAGCAAAATAAGCCTGAATCAATATCTGCAGTCGATAAACCCTAGTGCCAAAGGTAATTGCATTAAATTCATGAAATGCCAGCGTAAAAGCTTCCCTATTTTAAGAATATATTATCTTTGTATAAGTAGTTAAAGTATACATTACAAGCCATCAGACACTCTTGAAGCATTGTGCTTCTCAATCTCGTAGGTATTAAAAATCATATGACTACAACTCATCCACTACAACACCGATTGGTTACATCTGTTCAAAATGCTACCGGCCTGAGAATCCAGGCTAGCAGTTCGGACCAGCACAGAGAAGAGCTCCCAACTGTGACACCTTATTATTGATAGGGAAGTAGCCAAATGTGTCGCTCAGAATCCTAGGAGGCTTTAGCAAGGTTCATATCGAAATACACAAATAAGTGGTGACTTGAGGGTAGAGACAATAGTCACCTCTGAAACAACACCGGGTGGCGCTGTGAACGCTAACTGCACCAAATACCAATGCAACCTTATGTTAAACTCTCGAATCCTTCGCGTCAAATACGGTCCCCGACTCGGATCAGCGAATTCTATAAACGCGGCCAGCTAAATTTGTTGTCGATGTAGACGTCGATGTTTTGACAGTTCTGCTCTTTAAACAGAGGACAGAAACATTTTCCAAACAGATGTTGTCAGACGTCTTCAATTACAGGTTATTTTAAGTCATTAATACTTCGAATTAATTTATACCACATGGCCAAGACTATTAAATCGTTATACAACAAAAAAATAGTTCCCCCATATGTCTCTGTTCTTTAAAAGAAAACGCGTACTGTTCTGTAGTTTTTCACTGAGTACGGTTACTAAACGATAACGTAGCAAAGAAGGGGATCCTTGTGAAAAACAGCTGATGTTTACTTTAATTCTAGTACAAATTCTTATTTACAGTCGGATTTAAATGTAAGGATTTATCCAAAATGATTTAAACAGAAATGTCAGTCTGGACTCAGCTTCCTTCTAAGGTTCATTTGGGGGGAGACCACTTCGCCGCAAACCTCACTTTACTTCTACCCCCTCTCCACGCAGCCAACTATGTCCCTTCCTCCTAAAGTGATGAACACGATGAAACCTGTATTCGCTGTAGACTATCTCGAGTGCTTCTCCGACAAGTCCCGTCATAGTCAACCTTCTTGTGCTTCACCCGAGTCATATCGCTTCCGCCTACAAATAGACACGGAGCGTTGTGCGTTACCAAAAGCTACCGATCCACTTTTCGGGATAATGCAAGAATTAACAAGCTTACAGGATTTTCAAATTTGTCTAAATGATAAAACAAACTATGGAAGCGGCGATTTCGAAACCCGGATTGATTTCGAAGAAATTAAGAAACAACGCGAATTTGTTCGCTCGGAACTATTCCTGTTCAGCTGACCACACACATACGTGGTTGTTTGGTCCAAGATTAAACTAACCACCAGTTACGTGAGTGTGACGCTTTCGAGAAAAGAAATCGTATCGGTAAATGATATGGTTACGAGTTCATTTCACCAAAGTAAGTGATCATTGTTTGCCATCAATACAATAAGCGCTTAATTGTTTACAAGGGACCTTCAACGAAGAATCTGGTCTATCAAATATGAATTCACGAGATAAACACCAATTTTATTGTCAAACAAGAAAGATACAGAACGTTACAATAAAACTTAGCGTTGATATCTGCTTCTTTGGCACGGAATGTTAAGACACCAATTTGCGTAGCAACACACATAAGCGTTTTAAAAGCAGACTCGCCTAAAAGACTGCATTAATTGGTGGAATCGCATGCCTGTACGTTCATACCACATAGGTGTGGCTGCTATAGTTACCATGCTGCACCGTTTTCACAGGTTGTTGCATTCGATGCTGACCTTGATAATTTTACAAGACTCTGCAGGATTTTTCAATTAAACAGTTAGAGATGACTTACGCTTACGAAATAAATGATCATCGCATACGAGGCGAGTATATTGACCTCCTCATTCAGGTATTTAATGCCCCGTTACTAACTTATTACCAACAGGTCAGCGGGGACGAGGTGGTCGGGGCCCACCGCTTAGTGGTTGGAGCCCGCGTGCCGCTATTGAAGAGCATTCTGCCATCCTCGTCAAGCAGGCCCGATCCCTGTACCAGTTGCCATGGCCTCGGTTTTCCAAGGGGTAAACTTCCATTATTCTCTCACGAAATAAACTCTCCGTAGAACCGTCAACCAACTACTGGAATACATTTACACAAGCAATGTAACATTGACCGAAGAAACCGTAGAACGGCTATATCTGCTGTCGTTCGCGTTGGAATTCGAGGAATTGTGCGATGTGTGCCTAAAATTCATGACGTCAGTGTAGGCCTTCTGATTTTAATGACACTGACGTTTTTAGAATTACAAAAGCAAAAATTCGAAATTACTTGGTCATTGCTCGAGCAATTCAATGCGATCGGTTTTATGAGTTCCTGTGGACAGCGGTTTCGGCTGACGACGTCTCAGCAGAGGTTCTGACTGAAGACGAACTTGTGCATTTTCTCAGACTGTCCTCGCTCCAAAACGACAGGTTATTCGAGCTCATCTGCTCCTGGTCCGTGACTAATGCCGACGTCCTCGGTAATGGCGAGCAACTCGAAAGCACATTTTATCGTCTACTGGGGTGCCTTGATGTTACCAAATTATCCCAGGAAACAGTCCAGGAAATTTTCTGCTCAGATTCGCCTTTTCTATCTTCCAGAAGTTGTCGGTAAGTCTGATGTTTTTGTTAGAATCTGACAACTGTTGGTGCACTGGAGTATAACATTTTGTCTCGATGAGGAAACCTAGAAAATGAAACAACAGCATTTCTATTACGCTTCTATTTAGACAAATAATTATTGATATTATGAAAGCTCCTTCGACCTCGTTAAGCAAAACGAATTCTTCTTCTTCAGGCGAACACAAGTAAGACCCATCTTCAAATAATAATCTCCTTACATGATCGTATAAACAAGATTTTAATGTTAAAGCGAAGGTTTTATCGTACTTGCGTTTACATGTATAAATAAAGTGTCAGTCGTCATCCATGGTTCCATGAACTGATGCAAACAACTGTCTTGTCATATTATGACTATTTTCTAATTGACCGAAATTATAAATGGTTCATTAGATTTCTCGTATTTTTTTACATTTTTAGGATGAATTCTTCCGTGCAGGTTACAAAAAGTCTTTTGGTTTATGGAAAAATGAAGGAGGATGCGAAAATGACGTTAATCTCGAGTTTACCACAACTTCAAGTCGAGCAACAAATCCACATTACAATTCCTTATGTTCCTTGTCGTGGGGTTGTTGGTTGTAAGAGTAAGTAGTTGAGACACCAGACCGTATTGATTTCAAGTTGTCTGTCAATCTGTACGGTCGTCTTCATTTCTGCAGAAACGTTGTTCTTGGTTGGTGGACAGAACCCTGACACTAAAAGTGCGCTTTCAACTGTACTGTTGGTTGAACCTAAGACGGGTGGCATCTCAGAGGGTCCCCCACTTTTGAATGCTCGCTACTCAACCGCGGTTTGCTCCTCGTCCGACGGCATTTTCGTTTGTGGTGGTAGAGGAGAAGGGGAAAGTTTTCTTATTTCCTGCGAATATTTATCAAATAAACGGTAAGCTGGCCGAGCTTTCGCGCATTCAGAGCATTTCCCAGTAAAATGCCGTAAAATCGAGAAATTATGTTTCTCTTAGTGCTGCATGGAATCCGTTGCCGCCGCTTAACTTTGCACGCGCCGATGCTGCAGCCATGAAGCTTACGGTATCTGATGCAAATGAGGTTTTTCTTCTGGTCGTTGGTGGAACGGATAGACAAGGGACCTCCTTGTCGTCAGTCGAAATGTTGTTTCTCCAACCAAAGGAAACAAATTGGAAAAACATATCACCTATGCCTTATTCGTGTTCGAAGCCAAACTTAGTCGTATTCGAAGAAAAATGTTTCGTTATTGGATGCACGCATGAAATATCAGTGATGATGTTTAGTTTTTTTCGCATAATGAGACCAATAAAAGTCAGTGGACGTTGTTGAATCCACTGAGCTCAGCTCGGAGTAGTGTAAAACTGGCAGAGTTTCGAAATCGGCTCTTCGCGTTCGGTGAGTTTACAGTTTCCGACTGGTGGAGGTTATGTTATTCGTTGTATTTATTTGTCCTGTTTAAGGAAACTCAAACGGAATCCTTAGAATTAACGAACTGTTGGATCATACCCCCGATGGGACGCCTAGCGTAAGACTATTTTTTGTTTTTTATCTGAAAAATATTGTGTCCATGAATTCCTTTGGTTTGTTTAAATCATGCAAATTATGAGAATCTCATTGAAGATGTTTGATGAAATAATTTGAATTTATTTTTAGTCGAATAAACTCCAACTTGCCTAATTTCAAGTGGAATGTATGCTTCGATGCCCCTCAAGAATTCAGCACTTTTGAAGCAGTCGCCGTCGTTTAAAAGGAACGCTTAAATGATGATCAACGTCGGTTAATTTGAAATAAAACGTCTTAGAATATTTGTTTTTAGCACGTTGATACTGTTTGCATGCTTGTTTGTTAACAATTAAACACGCATTAAGGCAATCGCGAACACGAAACGAGTTACCAGGAGCTAATACTGGCAATCGTTTCTTCCTCGAATAAGAAATCATTTGTGTTGAATCTTATTTATAATTAATTTGTGTACAGGGGGATAATGAATATTTTTGAAATATTCCGACTGAAAATCGCCAATTCACGGTATAAAAAATATTGAAACCGATCAAAGTCCACTGATATCCAAAAAGCTTGCAGCTGTCTGCTGATATATCATCCTGGCAGCCTTCTAGAATACTTTCATCAAGTAATCATAATAACCAGAACTGCAAATCCTCTGATATGATGGAATCTAATTTAGGCCCAGGCACTCGATTGCTAAGATTTCGAACACGCCGTCAACAGGGGTACTTTGGTAACGGTAATATTTCCCGATGAGGCAACTGAGTCTTCGGCAATGGTTTTTTTTGTAAATTCGGCGGTGAATTCCGCGAACCCTCTTGTCTCTCCTGACCGCACGGAGTCCTCTCCTATTCGGCGTCCTTGTGTGGTCAACTATGGTTCCACTACTAAGGCGAGTCTTCTAAGGAGCAGCACGAGTCTGCCGGACTCTGGAACCCGGCGAAAGCTCGACGCCATCGTCACTGGGAGAAAGCGCGGACGCGATAAGTCACGAGGTGAGTTTTCATTTTGGTTACCGACCAGAGCACGTAAGGTATCTATCCATGGGAAAAGAGGTTTCTGCAGTTGAAATAATCGACAAATTTTGCCAACATGGTGATTCGCTACGCTAGATTTCCTCGTCAACCAGCTTCGACGAATTCGTGCCCTTAAACCTGTCAACCAGTGCTCCTACGAATCCACAGCTATATGTTTCGGTTTGTCACTGTTCAGAAATCAGTACGACACGAAACTGAACAAGATTTTTTTCTTTCAACACTGGCCATGTCTCGTTTGAGAGTCCTGCTGGTAACGAGAGTGTCATCTTTGAAAGTGATGGATTGTCCCATCGTCCATCAAGGAAACGAGTTTTCGGCTGAAGTGAATAAAAATTGATCCCAAATCTCGGGAAGCACCACAGAAGCGCTTTTACGAAACCCCAATGATGTGTCAATTTCCGATTATCGATTTTTTCACATATGTTAACTGTAACGAGGTACTGGCGACTCTTTTGAAGACGTGATTCCTGCTGTTGGAGAGATATTCGTGCGTGCCGGCCCGTGCACATCGAATCCAGAATTATCCTCATATACCGCAGCCGCTCCATCGCAGACGTCCACGATATTTCACGAAACTGGAAGCCTCCTTCATGCCGTTCTTCTCTGCCAAAGCATCAATCGGATGAAGAGAGAGACAATCTTTATCGCCGATTGTTACGTCAGACTGACTTTTAAAACCCTGGCTTATCGCAAGCCCGCCCACACTCCCAGGAACTTATTTTTGTCGTTATTTTCAAGTCGTCGACCCATTTTTGAACGACGAGAAGGGCAACCGCTTTAAATGCAGGTGATATGATGTACATATCTAAATTGTACATTTCAAAGGAGGATTACCTATGAATACACAGCATTGTTTTCTTAGAGTAGTTGGAGGATCTATTTATGTTTCGGGTTCTGGTCTCGAATGAAGTAGCAAACGAGTGTTATTCTTCCTCGAAAATGCAATTCACGATCGAAGGGGTTAATAAAATCGCAAAGGTCTGTTTTAATATTTTAATTTCGAGCTTTATCGGTCAAGGCATTCTGAATATTCGAACACACGAATTAAAGAGGCATAGAATACATCTTTTGCAGAGGTTTCCAAATTAAAATTCGACAAAAATTAGCATCTCAAATTTGTTTACAACAATTTTACTCGAATGTTCCGATAACGAAATAATTATACTCGTATCTCGTGAGTAGAATTGTTTTCATGCATACAGTTTTCTAGAGACGAAATTATGCCATTTGTTTGAGTATCCATCGCACGGAAAAAAAGAGATATGTGAAAGTTTTTTTTTCATTTTTTATGCTCCAGATATTTACAAAAAAACAACCATTTAAGTCTCATCCTTGTCGGCGCCGGCCCTATGTTCTGAAGCAAATTTCTAGACACCGGACGTCGCAAGACCTTTTCAAGACGCAAAAACATCTAAACGTCATTTCTGGGTAAACGATCTCATTTGGGCTTCGTAGAACGGCGGGTGATGTATCAGAGAATTCGTAGACTTGTTGGACGTGTTGTTTCACTAACACAAGGGCAGGTAGTCTGGTCAGATTCTCTGGACTATTACTCTTGACTTCTGACGACGATGTCTAGATCATCTAACTGCTGTCTCGTATCCAAAACAACTGCATCGTCTACCAGTTTCATTCCACTGACAGAGATCATTGGGGTTACATGTTTCACCCATTCACCAGATCATAATTTTCTTTTTGTTCGAGCTACTATAGATGCATCTGATAGTTTCTGGTAATAGTATATTAAATGGGTGTTGGCCATGGACCTTTGAAATTCATTTACAATCCAAGTCATTCATTGTCAAAGGCTTCTGCAGCTATGGTGCAACGGTGGCGTCTCGCTTTGAGCGCCTATACTTATGAAGTGGTTCATCGGCCTGCCAAATATATCCAGCATGTAGATTACTTATCCAGAACTGCTACTACAGAACAGATAACGGAAGGCTCGTCTATCCTGCTAAAACCTCTGCCTGTGAGTCGCGATGATCTCATCTTTGAGGCGCGATTGGCATTAAAGAGAATTCTAACGTTACTCAGAAAGGGTAAGAGTAATGCAGATAAAAAGAAGTTTCCACATTTCTTCTCTCGAAAGGGCGATTTGGGATCCACTCCAGAAGGTCTTCTATGTTATCAAGCAAATATTGTGGTACCACAAGTGCTGCGCAAATCTGTTCTTTACGATCGGCACTCCGGTCATCGTGGTGTTGATAAAATGATTTCATTGGCAAGAAATTCATGTTGGTGGCCGGAACTTGAAGCCGATATCCGGCGAACGGCTGCCCGGTGTGATGGCTGCTTGCACAAGTTGCCCTCAAGGCCTTCTAAATGGTCTCCATGGCCAGGGTCCTGTGAGCCATGGCAACGAATACATGCTGATTATTGTGGACCATTTCTCGGCAAATACTATGCTCTTGTCGTGATCGATTCATTTTCACGTTGGCCTGAAGTATTTCTGACGACCAGTGCCAATGCTGACTTCACCAAAGCGGTGTTTCGGAAGTTATTCAGCCATGAAGGCATTCCGCTCGTTTTGGTTACGGACAATGGAACACATTTCACCGCCGACCATTTGGTCACTTGGGTCAAAGGTCTCGGATGCCGGCATTTGCTCACGGCTCCCAGACATCCTCAGTCGAATGGCTAAGCAGAGAACTACGTCAAGACCAAGTACATTTACAGATTAAGATCGGTTTATCGACAATTTCCTAATGCAGTACCGTAATGCTGATCAAGCTTCCACTGGTAAAAGGGGCGCAAACTCAATACATCGTTCAAATGCCTTAAATCGGGAGAAGTTACCCTTTTTAAAGGGAATGATTTTCGACCGTCTGCCGGTGTTATTCTTGGAAGAAGTGGGAATCGTATGGTTACCATCCTCGACTTAACTGATTTATCAAGTAATCGTCGGCATGTCGATCAAATCCGATTTGATGAACCAGCTATGCCCGCCATTGATTCCCAACATTCTGAACTAGCCGTGCCCGCTACTGATTCCCATTAGTCTGAAGAAGCAAATCCGGCTAATACGACTACTATCTGTTCCAGACCAAAGCTACCAGCGGAATAATTAAATTCAACTGCCCCCGCCACTAAAGTACAAATCGCGGTTTTGCGGGCCATTATTTATCAATATGTTCAGAAAATAAAGTATGCACTGAAAATCGATCGACCATTTGAGATTATTGGTTTTGTGTCTAGGAGAACGGCACGCCGCCCACAAACATGCATTCACATAAATAAATATAAATAGTGGGTTTCTCGCAGCCTAACTTTGATATGCGTGTTAAATACGTTAATATGAAACCAAGCGTCATTATCACTTTGAGTATAAAAATGAAAGAAATACGTCCACAATGGAATAGAGAAACATGCCAAACAAAATGGATAATGATTTTTCCGTATTATTATTCCTCATTATTTGTTATCAGAGAAATGGAAGCCATGCACTGCCTCTCTGATTATGATACGTTGGTAGGAACACCCATGTTCCCATTGCAGGTATCGGAAAACCAGCTGCATGAAGTATGGCAAGCAACTTCGGGTTCTTTAAAGAAGCTGTTCTACGATATACGTATTCCGATTAACTCACTTTATTCTTCTGCATTGCTGACTGCCAAATATTCCACGGTGGGACGAGAATATGACTGGGCTTCCTTAATGTCGCGGTTAATCGAATTGACATGACAAGTCTCGGGTTCTACAGACAATGGATATTACAGATGTCTTGAACTGTGCATGCGGTGAAAAAGCTTTTTAAAAATGCAAAAGAAAGCGCACGGCGATTCACTTGCAATTCAAGTGAGGTTAATATGATCTTAGATAAACTTGTTTAGTTGGCAGCAGAGCGTCGATGCAAATAGATAAGAGACATGTTTGCCACAAAGCGCCACCCTTATAAATCAGAGGAGAAGTCCAAGAAAACTCCTTTAACGGCTTTCGCTCCGGCATCAAGTGAAGAGTGGAGTGTGTGCGATAACGTAGCCACGGCGTCAAGAGTGCTTCTATTTGATTTATAAGCAAACTGAAAAGGGTCATCTGCAGCTTTAAGCGTGTCATCTAATTTAGATAGGAGGTGCTTCTCAATCACCTTTAACCACACAGATGAGTTGGCGATAGGTCTGTACTTCACAGGTCCAGCGGAACCATTGGCCGGTTTCGGAATTTGTGTTATAGCGACATCTCTCCATTCCGAAGGAAATGAGCATTCTCCTAACGATTGATTGATGAGCTGGGTGACAAACTGTGAAATCTCTGGTGACAGATTTTAAGAATCGCTGTCGAGACCAGCCGCTGCGGAGCTCTTGACGCTAGCCAACATTCGGGAGATAGAGGATTCGTGAGTCGGCATGAAAGCGCTGGGATTAAGAGATCTAACAAGAGGTACCGCGGAATGGTCAGCGGATTTGAAGATAAAGCCATTGTTCAGAGCATCAAGGTCTAGGGAACCGCTGTCAGATATGGGCGGCAGGTTAAGCATTTTTCCAGAGGTCTCCAGGTTTCCATGTTCTGAACAGGTCATTTACGAAAAAAATGTTTAGGCGATTTACCTCAGCTGTGATCTGTATCGAAATTGGTTTAATTTCTCGATAACTCCCTTGGCGAGAAGATATGACACGGGGGGTGAGGTATAGTAACGTGAGTTGACAATGCGTATCTCTTTATCGAATTCGGTAGGCTGTTCTCATGCGGTCGGTCGATTAAAGTCGCAATGTGAATGCGAGAAACATATTGATTAATCGATGCGGTTTTGGCTATTGAGTCGTCTCTTCGGGCTTCCGAGAAGTTTATTTGGGCCTGTGAGTCGTCTCTTCGGGCTGCAATGTTTTTTATTCCGGCTTGTGAGTCGTCTCTTCGGGCTTCCAAGTAGTCGGTTTGGACCTGTGAGTCGTCTCCTTGGGCTTCCAAGTAGTCGGTTTGGACCCGTGAGTCGTCTCCTTGGGCTTCCAAGTAGTCGGTTTGGGCCTGTAAGTCGTCTCTTCGGGCTTCCAAGTAGTCGGTTTGGGCCTGTGAGTCGTCTCTTTGGGCTTCCAAGCAGTTTATTCGGGCCTGTAAGTCGTCTCTTTGGGCTTCCGAGTAGTCGGTTTGGGCCTGTGAGTCGTCTCTTCGGGCTTCCAAGTAGTCGGTTTGGACCCGTGAGTCGTCTCTTTGGGCTTCCAAGTAGTCGGTTTGGGCCCGTGAGTTGTCTCTTTGACCTTCCAAGTAGTCGGTTTGGGCCGATGAGTCGTCTCTTCGGGCTTCCAAGCAGTTTATTCGGGCCTGTCAGTCGTCTCTTCGGGCTTCCAAGTTGTCGGTTTGGGCCTGTGAGTCGTCTCTTTGGGCTTCCAAGTAGTCGGTTTGGGCCTGTTAGCCGTCTCTTTGGGCTAACAAGTAGTCGGTTTGGGCCTGTGAGTCGTCTCTTTGGGCTTCCAAGCAGTTTAATCGGGCCTGTGAGTCGTCTCTTTGGGCTTCCAAGTAGTCGGGTTAGGGCCTGTTTGGTTCGTCTTCTTGCGGCAAAGTAGTCGGTTGGGGCCTGTTTGTCGCGTCTTCGAGCTGCAAAGAAGTCGGATGGGGCCAGCAAGTCGCCTGTTCGGGCTGCCAAGAAGTCATTTGGGGCCTGTTTGTCGCGTCTTCTAGCGGCAAAGAAGTCCGTTAGGGCCTGTTTCTGGCGTCTTCGAGTGGCAAAACAGTCGGTTGGGGCCTGTTTGGTTCGTCTTCTAGCGGCAAAGTAGTCGGTTGGGGCCTGTTTGTCGCGTCTTCTAGCGTCAAAGAAGTCCGTTGTAGGCCTGTGTGTCGCGTCTTCTAGCGGCAAAGTTGTCGGTTGGGGCATGTTTGTCGCGTCTTCTATTGGCAAAGTTGTCGGTTGAGGCCTGTTTGTCGCGTCTTCGAGCGGCAAAGTAGTCGGTTGGGGCCTGTTTGTCGCGTCTTCGAGCGGAAAAGTAGTCGGTTGGGGCCTGTTTGTCGCGTCTTCTAGCGGCAATGTAGTCGGTTGGGGCCTGTTTGTCGCGTCTTCAAGCGGCAATGTAGTCGGTTGGGGCCTGTTTGTCGCCTCTTCGAGTTGCCAAGTAGTCGGTTGGGGCCTGTTTGTCGCCTCTACTAGCGGCAAAGTTGTCGGTTGGGGCCTGTTTGTCGCGTCTTCTCGCGGCAGAGTTGTCGGTTAAGGCCTGTTTGTCGCCCATTTGGGCCGCCAAGAAGTCGGTTGGGACCTGTTTGTCGCGTCTTCTAGCGGCAAAGTAGTCGGTTAGGGCCTGTTTGTCGCTTTTTCGAGCAGCAAAGTAGTAGGTTTGGGCCTATTTGTCGCCTGTTTGGGCTGTAAAGTTCTCGGTTGGGGCCAGCAAGTCGCCTTTTCAAAACGACAGTTTCATTCTACATCAATTCCAATTATTTTTTCCACCCCGTCAATAGTTGTTACCAAGTTCTCCACCAGCCCTTTTGGAAGCACGAATAACAATTTTCCGTTGGGATGAATTGTGTTTTCCATGAAGGAAGAAGCCGCTTTGAGTTGTGAAACAATGGATCGCTCGAGGGTCGGACTTTACGAAACTCTTCTAGGCGTACGAAAGGTTGTTCCGACATATCAAGGCAAGCACCGGCCGCATCGTTTTTATTTCTAGGGTTTTATTATTATTTATGTAAACTCGCTGATCCCGACAACCTGTTTAAGCGTTTAGGTCTACGGCGGGCGCTGTTAACCTGTCGGGTGACGCGTCGTAACCTCCAGGTAGCGACCCTAAAGATTTCTTGTCTTTTAAACCTCTTATATTTTTGATTGGCATGCGGCCTTTGGCAAGCACTTATTTCGTCCGCTGTTTTTCAATTAAGAAATAATGTCTTATCCCTTGCCTTAAGTCTTCTACAAGCAATATTACGGAGTTTGCCTGTGTTATCATTAGCCACAACTCGAATGCTTTGCCCATTACGCTATGGATCTTACCACCATGCTGGGAATGAGTCACAATCACATAGCGGACAGATTAATCGAGTAAAGCGATCTGATTGGTCGCATAACATGGAACGTGTGGTTAAACTC
Source organism: Proteocephalus fallax (assembly GCA_028672205.1). Lineage (NCBI taxonomy): Eukaryota > Metazoa > Platyhelminthes > Cestoda > Proteocephalidea > Proteocephalidae > Proteocephalus > Proteocephalus fallax. The sequence continues at coordinate 14,540 of JAPUBX010002716.1, forward strand.
AAAAAATCTCACAAGCCCCCCACGAGCTTCCAATTGGCCTGTTAACTGTATCATTTCTATAATTATCGATAGCCTGCGAAATTTCTCGAAGACAGAGCGACATGTGTTGAACTATCGACTATAGAGTAAGCATCGCAATCAAAGTTCTGGGTAAACGATATTACGTAAAACGGCGAGGTATATACCAAGGAGGGCGTTGGGCTGGTTGGACTCTCTCGTAAAAGTAATCGTCGGTTAGCGTTGGGGAGTCAGTATCACTAAACCAACTCTCAAGTTTTATCAACGGCATCCTTCGGAGTCAGCGGCGGAATTAGTTTTTCGGCCTCGCGCGCGTAGAATCTGGAAATATCTTCTTTCCTCAAACACAACCGGCAAAAGGCCAGTAGAATGATATTAATGTTGAAAAAAAATCATGACAACTAAATCACTTATTGTAATCACAGCGTCAACTCGACTTCTTGACATTTATCTTAACGGCAATCTCACAATGAATACAGATGTCATGGAACATTAATGACAAGTAAGTTATTCATCATTCAAAGTGATTATTTCGATTCTCCAGGCAACTCAAAATTTGGCATACCGAGACGAAATGCCTATGCCACAACTTGATTTAAATGATTTATTCTTATGATGTAGCTTGTTGTATCCAGTTTATTGGACTAATCAAACAGAAGTCTGACAAATTACGGCCACTGAAAACCACGATGCTTCGAATGAGTCACAACAATACAGCACCCCTTTTGTGGACAGATTCGAATAGTAGAGCGATCTGATTGGTCGCATCACGTGGAATGTGCGCACATCAATGCTAACGCACTTAACCTGCAAACGCTGTAGAATATCTGAAGAGCCCCTACTTTTAGAGCTTCCAATTGGCCTCTTGACTACTATTGACGCAACCATTAATTTGTACAAGTTAAGATTCTTTAACCATTATCATTCCAATAATCATCGATGATCAGCGAAATTTGTCGACACGATGGACAAAATGAATGTCGTCTTCGAGGCGACTACATTGACCTCCGCATACAGGTAATTTAATCTGTCTTGGGAAGACTTAAACACTTATTTGGTTTGAGGTCAGTGGAGACGAGGTCGTTTTAGCCCACCGCTTAGTGGTTGGAGCCCGCGTGCCGCTGTTGAACAGCATTCTGACTTCACGGCAGCACACTTTATCTTGGGCTCGATTTTCCAAAAGGTGCTTACAAAACTTATTTCTTAAAACACATTTTCTTTAGGACTGTTGATCAATTACTCGACTACATTTACGTAGGGCAGGCAAAGTTGACCGAGGAAACCGTAGAACGGTTGTATCTGCTGTCGTTCGCGTTGGAATTCGAGGAGTTGTGCGATGTCTGCCTTGAATTCATGAAGTTGAAGTATGCAACTAAATTGTGATAACGTTGTATTTTCAGTATGACAAAAGACAAAATGCCGATTTACTTGAGTATCGCTCGGGCGATCCAATGCGATCGATTCTATTTATTCGTCTTATCAAACATTTCGGCTGACGACGTTTTATTGGAGGGTCTTTATAAAGACGAATTTGTCGGTTTTCTCTCTATTTCATCAGTCCAAGACGACAGAAAACTTGACCTAATGTGCTCTTGGTCGATTTCAAATGTTGAGGTGCTTGGGAATGACAAGGAACTTCAAGAATCTTTTAATTGTTTGTTAGACTGCATTGATGTCATTGAACTGTCGCTCGAAGCGATAAGCCGGTTCTTCTGCAGCGACTCGCTTTTTCTATTCAACCGCCAATGCCGGTAAGTCGCTTTTTTTGCATTTCAGCTGTTATATGTAAACTGTTGTTTTTCTCATGGTTTTTAAGAACCTTCTCTTAGCAGACCATTAAAACCTGCAAATAAAGAGTAGAACATAATTTACGTTTCCTCTTTGTTTACCAAATAAAAGGTTGTCAATGAGGTCGAGTTATCTATTATTTTTTTCCCAATGCGACGTCCTGTTGCATGTAGAAATTATTCTGTTTCGTGTTAATTTAGAAAAGATTTACAGGATATTTTGAAAGAAACCTCGACGAATTTAAGTCAAAAGAAATATCCTTCGACCTCAAACAACGACGGTGGGTAAGTATCATTTGTCTTCCTTGTATTTAAACATAAAAGGCATTCGTATTCTATAAGGGTGACGCTTTGTCTCTTATCTATTCACTTCGATCATTTACGGTTTACATTGACGCTTTGCTGCTAACAAAACAAGTGCATCGACGTCGTTTCTTAATTGAGGCGTACAATTCTACATGACGCCTCGTTTTGGGTTTTTTTAAGTTTCATTCAGTTTACCAAATAACGTTCGCAAACGATCAAATGAATTCTCCATTTTTATTTCAAAGATATTTTGCCGCATATGTTTAGGCAGATAGAAGGTGGCTTCGTCGGAACGTCTTCTGGTGTATGCACAAATGGAGAAAGACACGCAAAACGCGTTCATCTCAAGTTTGCCACAGTTTAATGATGGGCAGCTAGTCCGTATTAAAATACCTCATCTTCTATTTCGTGGCGTTGGTTGTCTACGGGGAAAGTAGTAACTTGCGTTTTGTCGCCATGACAATGGTTAATTCGTGTGTTTCTATTTTATTTGATCAGGAAATGTGCATTTGGTGGGAGGAGCCACTAAAAACAACAATGCAAGTTACATTACGACATCAAGCGTGTCTGTGGTAAATACCAAAACAGGTGTCATCTCACATGGTCCGTCACTCTTGGATGCTCGATATTCTTGCGCTGTGGCTTCATCCGACGACGATATTTTCGTTTGCGGTGGACGTGGAAGCATTAAAAGTATGCTTACGTCTTGTGAGCGTTTGAAAGTTCGAAGGTAAGCTAGCCGAGGATAGGGATAGAAAAGTATACTTGTTGTGATATTATATAAAATGATCCTGCAGACCAACATGGAAGCCTTTGCCGTCACTAAACTTTGCCCGTATCGATGCTGCAGCGATTTCCTTTACTGACAATCAACAAAAGAAATTTGTTATCGTTGTTGGTGGGACGAATGCTGAAGAAAAAGAGAGCGCGTCTGTTGAAATGTTGTTTATACATCCGAGCACCTCAAATTGGGAAAACGTTTCCCCAATGCTAAAAGTGCGTTCGAAGCCCGGGATCGGTTTTTTAAGAGGAAAGGTCATCGTTGCTGGAGGCCTGTTCAAAAACTACGTTGAAATCTTTACTCCACCGGTGACTTATGGCGAAAGCAGGGGTCAGTGGAGCGAGTTAAGGCAGCCGGGACTCGCTCCATGCCGTGTGCATTTCGGTAACTTTCAAAATCGGATTTTCGCTTTTGGTGAGTCTTAGATTGATGGTTTGATAGTTTTCCCACAGTCGCGGTAAGTGGTGTTCATTAATGTATTTTTATTAAAGTAAACAACCACGGTATCCCTCAAATTGGCGAGCTGTGCGATGAAACAGTCGACGAGGAGCTTGCGGTAAGTATTTGTTCCACGATTTTCTCATTTTGACTGACGGCCATTTTGATTTTCAGGTTTCAGATGAGAAAACTCTGTATCGATTGTCATGGGGTCCATTTTGCGATGCTCCTGAAGAATTTCTTGAATTCGAAGCAGTCGTCGTTATTGGACGAGTTTAAGAAAAGACGCCTCAAAACCAGCAAAATTCGTTTGATAACGGTTTACAAACATTTACAGAAATACATTGATAAAATATAGGTTTCAGAAAAAAAGTGTGTTAGAATCACACAGTTCTTAAGAAAGCGAAAATAAAACGGTACAGGATACGCAACTTATTTACCCTTAAAAGTAGTAAAACGCCTGAACAATCGGCTTGAATGAATAACGCTTTCCTAGGATACTCATAATAGTGTACAACATAAACCGCGATCACTTAATAAGCGTACGTTTGGTTTTTTAACCTCACTTTTAAACATAGAGGCATTCGTAATTGATAAGGGTGGCGCTTTGTGACGGACACGCCTCTTATCGATTTGCTTCGATCATTAACGGTATACCTTGACGCTTTGCTGCTAACAAAACAAGGGCATCAATGTCGTTTGTTAATTGAGGCGTACAATTCTTCATTACTACTCGTTTAAGGTAATCGTTTCGGCTTTAACTTAGTTTCATTCAGTTCGCAAACAAAACAGTATGTTTTCTTAAATAAATTATCAATTTTTTTTGAAAGACCTTTGACTGCATGCGCTCGGGAAATTTGCATTTTTTTGGGGGATTTGCTATTCGCTTTTGATGATTCTCAGTTTTCGCACAGCGGCAATTGGTTTTCTTCGTATTTTATAAGGGTGGCGCTTTGGGTGCATGTATGTCTCTTATCGGTTTGCATCGACGCTTTCCTGCCAACTAAACAAGTGAATCCACGTCATGCGAAAAATGGCTAAAATTTACTTCACTTGACTTGTAAAGTGAACCGCCGTTCGCTTTCTTGTGCATTTTTAAAAATACTTTGTTTCACCTCATGCAGCTAAAGACATCTCTGATATCCAATGCCTGTAGAACCCGCGACTTGTCATGTCAATTCGATTAACCGCGACATTAAGGAAGCCTAGTGATCTCTCATGCCAACGTGGAATATTTGGCAGTCAGCAATGCAGAAGAATAAAGTGAGTTAATCGGAATACGTATATCGTAGAACAGCTTCTTTAAAGAACCCGAAGTTGCTTGCCATACTTCATGCAGCTGGTTTTCCGATACCTGCAATCGGAACATGGGCGTTCCTGCCAACGTATCATAATCAGAGAGGCAGTACATGGCTTCCATTTCTCTGATTACAAATAATGAGGAATAATAATACGGTAAAATCATTATCCATTTTGTTTGGCATTTTGCTCTATTCCATTGTGGACGTATTTCTCTGATTTTTATACTCAAAGTGATAATGACGCTTGGTTTCATATTTACGTATTTAACACGCATATCTCTTCAAAGTTAGGCTGTGAGAAACCCACTTTATATTTCTTTATGTGAATGCATGTTTGTGGGCGGTGAACCGTTCTCGTATACACAAAATCAATAATCTCAAATCGGTTGTCAGTGCAAACTGAATTTTATGAAACTTATTGATTAATGGTGGCCCGCAAAACCGCGATTTGTACTTTAGTTGAATTTAATTATTCCGCCGGAAATTTTGCCATACAATTGTTAATCTCGATATAAAGGTTTTTAGGTTTATCTGATTAAGGTCAATACGCAATTTTGATAGTAGGGAACAAAAGGAATCCTTTTTTTATAATGATTGTAGGCAGCGGCTGTATTTGTTTTGCAGTTATTTGTATTTTCACTAAAATAGCATCAATCAGTTTTCGTTCTGTTTTGGATAAACTAACCTCCAGCTACTCCTCATCCTCAACTTCTTCCTCCTCGAACTCTTCCACCTGTCATTCTTCCAAGTCTTTTTCTTCCTCCCCTCATACTCGTGCTCTTCTTGATCTTCTTCTTCCACCTCTACCTCCACTTTTGCTCCTCCTCATCTTCTCCATCCTCTTCTTCTGCCAGAGAATGAGCCAGCAGCGGATCGTGGCCGTACGAACAGATAGTGATCTGGTTCTTTTTCCAACGACGCAAACCTTAGATCGCTCTACGTCCTTCTCGGTTCTGATCCAGGTTTTACTTTTCTAACAGCGCAAACTGTTGAATGATGACCGCTTGGGATGGTTTGTGAGCTGGTGACTGGGCCGCGCAGAACGTTAACGTACGACAACATCCGAAGACGTTGTATAAGGGTTGTCAGTATCTTCAAACACTATTTCGTTAATGGAGAGCCACCACATCGGTGAGGTAAATTGGATGGGAGTGGGGTTTTCAAAGGGTTTATCTCACGGCCGACTGCCTTTCCTAGGTCGTTTTTTCGACTTAGTACCGATTGCAGGACGGTAGAGGTGTCCTAGGACAATGATTTCCTGATCGAAATGTTTGGGCTTGTAGTACGCTGTAGAAATCTTCGAGGGCTTGTTGCATCACCCAGTCTACTAAGTAAAACAGGACAAGCGATAAATTACAGCCTATTTTTAACTATTCTTCGGGTACATAAAAATGCATGAATTCAGGTTGTCTAGTTCACTGGGCTTCTATTATTTCCTAGAGTAACTATCTGTTTACCCAGCTAAATTCCATAAAACATGCTTTTGTTGACGAAGGGCAAACATCTGATCCATGCATACTCGGCCGCGACGGAAGCCTCCTCGGTTGAAAAGGGTAATCGTGTCTCTGGTTAAGGTGAAGCGGCTTTGCAGGAGTGTTGTAAAAAACTTCCCGGCTAATTCGATGGGAGTACCAGAAACGCATATTTCCATGTTTAAAAGCGAGCTTGGCTTTATCTGATGCTGTCGAATCAACCAATTGCTGTGTTCAAACATTGAATTTTCGTTTCCTCGTTGCACGACGACATAATACATGAACTGATAAGCCCTAACGGAAGTCTTTGGGGACGGACAATTTAATCGTCTACTAGACGCCAAGGATGTCACCAGATTTGCACACCAAGAGATAAAGAAGTTCTTTTGAAATGATTTGTCCAATCTATTCAATTGCTTATGCCGTTTATCAAAGCTATTCCCTTTTATCTGAAAACCGTTGTTGTTTTTTTTGTTTTTTAAGAGACCGAACAAAACAAATTGATAACGACGAAATATTTTAACAAATATAGACGTTTTCAATCTCTGCAATTAAATGAGCTTGGTTGTTTTCCGTAAAGAGATGATTTGTCGTTTTGTGTTGATTTAGACAACTGTATTGGCAATCGGAGGCTATGAACGTAAAAACACGAGAATCTATAAAAAACGTGTTCTCCTTGACTTCGAGTAACTAGGCAGATGCACACCGCTACATTGAACTCTCAGAATATATTTTATAAGAGTGGCATATTGTGGCATACGTGTCTCGATTATTCATGTATTTTGCAAACAAAACACTTTGTATGCTGCTCCGACGGACTATCCATAGCAATTAAAAGATGACGATTTGTCATTCACAATGAATTTTTCATTTGAGTTTAGAAATAAAACTCGAACTTTAAAGTCTTTATGTTTTATTTGTCTCAATCGCAAGGTTTGACGTTTTCACTGTTGATTAGAAGGTATTTAATTGGGCCAGACAATTTAGGCCAATAAATAACCTGAAAACCAAAAAAAACGTATTCTTTATGAACGTATTTCAATAAATAAACCGTTATGTGACAAATGTGGACAGTTTTCACGGCGTCGTTTCTTAAACTGGGTCAACGACGACGACTGCTTCGAATTAACGAAATTCTACACAAGCATCTTAATCAATGAAGAGTTTTTTTATATCAAAAACCTACAAATTAAAAAAGCTGTCAATCAAAGTGAGAAAAGACAAACCTCATCGCACAACTCGCCAATTCTACGTATACACACCGTCCAATGTCGTGGTAACACCAAATCTGCCGTCTTCGTTCTTCCTTAAATGTTTAAAGATTGAAATAAATTGCGTCTTTTCGTTGAACTTTAATTCACATATAATTGGTCGACTCTTAACCAACGCATAATGTCGGAAAAACGTTTCAGATTTGAGGCGTGATTAATATCATTCTACTTGATTTTTTCCGCTTGTGTTAGTGAAACTCGCCAGAGGAAAGAAGAATGTTCCTTATTCTACGAACGCTAGGAACAAAAACCAATGCCGATGATGACCTCTGCCAAAAACGTAAGAGTCTGTTCCGTGATACAGACTCCCCCACGCTAACGGAAGATTACTTTTACGAATCCAACAAATCCCTTGATTGATGCCTCGCCGTACTACGTACGAAGGTTAAGAAGTGTTACCCAAACGTTGGTTTACATGCTCACTCTACAGTGGTTTGTCGATGAAAGTACACAAAAACGTTTTTTTATTAAACACATCGTCTTTACGCGGAGGTCGCATTTCGTCGACTTGCAAGTTAACTACACTCGCAATATAGATCATGAAAAAGTGAATTTGACTGTGTTATTATTGGCCACACCTCGAAAGCTTTGCCCATTAGGTTCTCTCTCACGCACTCTTCTTCACTTTCGATTTCTTCTGGATAAATGATGACGGTGCAATTATGAACATTCGCAACCTCAAAACCTTGGCCGTCACGTTATTCTTACATAGTATGTCAACATCTTAAAAACCGATAAGCCGGCGTTCTTTAAACCGATAAAAGGAGCGCTAATCTAGTGTCTGAGAAAGCTACATTTGAGGAAAGTTATTTATTTGATTTAGGTTTCCTTTCCTTCGGATTAGAGATTAGCAGACGACGAGGGAAGATGTCAACTTGAATCGCTTAGTTACGCCTTTCACTCATGCTGGAGCGTCTACAGCGAATAGTTTGAAAATGCTGTCCTATAGAGTCTGTCCTGTTATACTTCGTAGTGGACTGAGTGATGCAAGAAACCCTTGTCGATTACCCCACACATTTCCATCAGAGTCTTTTACTTCGCTGACGATATCATTGGCCTGGGAGACACCTTTGTTGCCCTGTAACCGGTAATACGTACGTAATAATACGTCCAGACTCGTGGCAAACGGCTCGCTCGTCTC
>JAPUBX010002730.1:0-11358 GCA_028672205.1 Proteocephalus fallax
TTGTATATTCTTCACCAGTAATTTTCCCCGTCTTTTAGTATTTGCCTTTTAAACCTTTCGTTGGCTTTTTTAATCATCTCGTAGTCTGCCTATTCTCTCCATTTAATAAGTCATCGTTAATCGCTGCTTCAAAAGTTGTTCACTAATCGCTGCTCGTATTTTAAGTGACCCCTCGCATCCCCTATGTTCAAGTTCATCTAAGTGTTAATCTCTTCGACCAATGCGTAGATATGGATATAATTGAAAGCAATGACGATGTCAGCTAAATGCTGCGTATTTAAAACGATTTTTTGTGTTTTAATGGCAATAATGTATTTGGTAACTGAAATATATGCAACGAAAAAAGGCAAGTCTATTCTCGTGTTTTAATGTTGGAGAACCGTTTTCCCATTTATTAATTCAACATGTGTTTACTGCTATTCTCACCATGACGTCCTGATTCTGTACCAGACCTTCAAACCGTATATAAATTAAGGAAATTTGACTATAAAATCGATTTTTCCTCAATGATGACCATTTAAGAAAAGCAGAAGCAAAACCGTGAATCGTAAACAATATCGGAAACTCGTACACTGCTTCTTTGTTTTGATCGATTGATTTTTTCGAGGAAAGGGTTGTTCAAACGACACCGTGCCGATACTTACAATAAGAAATACGCTTTCGTTAATATTTAATCGTGATTTGCATGCATCTTCGATCTTGGTTTCCGACGTGTTTGAATAAAAATAGAATGTTTATATCCCTCGATAATTATTCCAATGTCTAAAAGCGTCCCCGGTTTAATCACAATCCATCAAAGCCCATTTAGAAATCGGGAGCTTCGCCACTGCATAAAAGCGGATTGATTTGCCGAGGAGGTTGCAGACAAATTCGATGTGCTCGTTATTTTCCTTAAATACAGTTTTGACACCTTTTTTTATTGACAAAATAAAGTACTCCTTACGTTCGAAATTTTAGAACAAAGACGTTGTTCTTGTCATTGTAGGCTCAATAGAAAGAATTTAATTAATGTTTACTACAAATACCAGTTAAAGTGAAAACAGTATAAAAATAGAAACAACTGTATATACTACTTAAATACATATTATGAAAGTGATGCAAACATTCCTCATTTTACATTTGGTACTTATTAAATATTCAGTAGACAGATTCATTTGACATAATGAAATAAAAGCAAATATGGAACCGTAAACATCCGTCATTTAACCCAATGAATAATCTTGCCAAGATAGCTAAATGAGATAATCTGATAACCTTTGTAACCATTAATTATTGCTGGAGAGCATTCACACATTAACAAAGTCTAACTGCATAAAAATACGCTTGACAAACAGCCAATGCCGGCAAATCGCGACGCCTCATGATCGAATATTATTGTTTTCCGAAAAGCGCAAGGTTTCTCCAAAAGGCGTTCCGAAGCACAACGACTGTCCGCCCATATTTTACACCAAGTCCCAATACCATCGTTATTTACCCTCCAATAAAGCGTTTACAATTATTCTCTATACTTTTAATAATTCAATAGAATGTATTTATGTAACAAAATTAAATTGTTAAATTCCGACCAACCGAAAGCATTTATAATTAATTAAATTCATCGAATTCAGCCAATTCCTTTCCCTTTCGATAAACTATTCCCTCTTCCTAAGAACACCTTTGTGCCAGCGTAATTAGTTAGAGATGCGGTAACAGTCCTAAATCAAAACAAGTCAGAGTTCCACGATCCCAAATTAAACAAAATAATGGATTTACAATGAATGTGTTTCAGCAAAATATTCGATAAAATAAATAATTATTTGGAGGGTTCCCTGCCGATGTCAACGACGACGGCGTCTCTGATGCACTCGAGAGCATCCGGACAACCGGCAATGCGGCGCCACTTGAATCGCTTCAAATCAACCTACAACTTTCGACCCGTTTAACGCATCTCGTTTTGTGAAAAATCACAGGCCGCTATAAAGACGACGTTTCTAGTTAAATGTTTTTTCATCTCCTATCTGCTACCGAAACAGGATAATATTTCACCGCGAACTTGCATTTGCGCTACTTACTTTCTTCGACGGCTTTGATTCAACCCGATCGCCAGAGATGCTACGACGCATACGACTCGCATCGATAGACGCAAAAGCAATGCCATATCAATCCCTTTATCTTCTGAGAAATATCTGTCTCCGCAGATCACCTTACAGCAACAGAAGCATTTTCTAACAATCACATACTATCTTCGACCGTTTTATGTCGACCAGAACGCCAACCATGCTACGACGCATACGAATCGCATCGGTAGACTCGAAAACCAGGCTATATGATTTCCTTTATCTTCCGTGAGGAATCCGCCTGCATAAATCACGTCAGACAACGATAGAATACCTTTTTACAATAATGTGCCAGCCTCGCCCGATTATGGTCCATCCGAACGTTAACCTGGCTACGAGGTAATGAAATCGCATCGAACGACACGAACGTTTCCTGAACGTGTTCCAAGTACGATCTGCACCGTTTTCCTTCGTCCATTTCGCAATAAAATACCCAACCGATTTTCCGTCTTCCGCGAGGCCTGACAGAAGCTTCTCTCCTGAACCCCGCTGACTTTGCCACCAAGGTTTTGCCCTTCTTATTCGTATGGTTTGTAATCGTCCCTTTAAGGTACTCTTTATTGTATCTCTTCTTCCCTTGACGACGAAAAGTCTAAGGGGTGAGCCGTGTCGTGACCTTAAATTGTGTGCATATTTATTCCAGACGCATGACATCTATAATTATAATAATAATTTAAGTGGCTTTATTGAGGTCACGAGGACCAAAACCTTCAGCAGTTAAAAGAGGCAGTATAACAAGTATAATATGTGAAAATTGTCTTTTAGTTCCTGTTTCACCTGCTCTGGTGAAACTAAAAATCGGGACAATTAAGAAATGATCGAATTCCGATATGCCGCAGTTCTTGTTGGTTTTGAACGGTATAGTCTACGCATTTAGATAAACCAGAATAGAGGGGGTGAGAGATTATCGATTGTCGGTGTTTGCTAATTGGGTTTCTTCTATAAGAGATAATTGCCAAGGCACTGGACCAACACAATCATGTTCCGAAACGTGAACTGTGTCTCATTTGAAACTGGAAGTCTCTCTAACAGGCGGCGTCGAACCAATTGCAGATTGTACTTGTCGCGAATAAATCGATAAATACATAACATACGATTTTTAATAATAAGTGTGAGAATCTTTTGTCGATTCTGTTTAGAATTTCATTAATTATATTTCAGGCATTTTTGCAAAATATACAAACGTAAACTTCTAAAAAACAGTTTTGGCTCACAGTGAACATCCAACGTCAATGATTGGCGTTTCCCACTTATTCGTTACGAAAAACGGAAGTACTTCCACAAACATGCAAGGCTACTGTTGATGCTAGAAACTGCACCATCAGCGGCCTTTCGGCTTTCACGGACTACGAGTTGTCGAAAGAGGCGTGTGATAAAGTAGATTCATATTTCTTAAGAAGATGCAGTTTAGCAGTTACGACAGCAACGAAGGCACTTCCGGTAAGTAGGTCGTAAAGTGGTGTATTTATATTTTTACATGTTTTTTTTTAAATTGATCTAATATTCACCAGATATTTCATATCGACTTTTATAACACTCTGAACTTAAGGCCTTATTAGATGCAACTATTCAATGATATGTAACCACGATATGTTAACACATAGAATCTGCATTTATCCAGAGACGCTGTTGACCTACGACAAACGAGAGGCTGTTCCGAGCAGATTGTACAGTGCACCTCCTACGACGACGATGAATGGCGCAACATACGTTTTTGCGACGACAAACAGAGCCGACCCAAAAGCACGCGAGTTCGCCTCTAAATTCATTGGTTGCTCGATCAGTGGCCTCATCCCCAAAAACACGCTTCGAGGTGTCGCTGTGAGCAAAGAGTGATGCGAAGAGGAATGATACTTCACGAACATGCAGTACCGCTTTTATGGAAAAAAACAAAGACTCTTTCTAAAGATAGGTAATAGATGGATTTATTTCGCTAGTTGCGTGACAAGCGTATAGTCGATAACAGCACTATCTGTACTTCGGCCTCAATCACAACCACGAGGAAACTGCAGCAGGACACCGCAGCAACACGATTTAAACCAAATTTGCATTCAGGTTCGTCTGTTTCTGTTTTATTTGCGTTCATCGCAATCAGTAGATTAGAAATTAGAAATAACCTAAAAAAATGCAACGGAAACTTTTGTAAACAAAAAAATTGATCCAATAGTAATACAAAATGTGCGTGTGCGTGTTTGTTCAAGGTTTGTTAAAGGACAAGACAAGTCTTGGCACCTTTTGTTTGGTCGAAACATTAATTCAGATTTATCACTATCTGTCTGGCATGCATGGCATAAAGTCAAGCCATCCGCATAAAGTCAAAGCTAGTTATGTTATAGTTTTAAAGGAAGTGATATACCACCTAGTTACCGCAGTTATTTTCCAAGAAAGTGGAGGCTTTATTTACGACTCTGACAGTTTGACGTTGATTAGAAAAATAGTTTTGAAGCCAATTAATAAACCATCCTGCTACGCCATCTTCACATAGTTAAGAAAGGATGCGGGGGCGTGAGATAGTGTTGAAAGCAGAGGAGAAGTCCAAGAAAACCCCCTTGACGGCTTTCGCTCCGGCATCAAGTGAAGAGTGGAGGGTGTGCGATAACTTACCAACGGCGTCCAGAGTGCTTCAATTTGATTTATAAGCAAACAAAAACGGGTCATTAGCAGCTTTAAGCGTGTCATCTTATTAAGAGAAGACGAGCTTCTCAATCACTTTCAAGCAGACAGGTGAGTTGGCGATAGGTCTATACTTCACACGGCAGGCGGAACCATTGGCCGGTTTCGGAATAGATGTTATAGCAACATCTCTGCCATTCCAATGGAAAGAAGCATTCTCCTTACGAATAATTGACGAGCCGTGTGTTAATCGGAGAAATCTCGCGGTCACATATTTTTAGACTCGCGATAGGACCAGTCGCTGTGGAGATCTTGAGGCCCCCCCTCAAATTTATCAGAGGAACCAATTTGTTTTCCGTTGGATTAAGTTTCTCCCTTTCAAAGCACACCTTTGTTGCAGCTTAATTTGTTTGAGATTCCGTTTGCTCTTTTAAACTCGAGAAAACATCCATTAATCAATGCAAGTCTAAGTGCCAATATCCAAAAGAAAACAAAACAATAGATTGACAATTCATGTGGTTGAACAATATATTCGATAAAATGAATAATTCGGGGTAATTCGGGGATTTCCTGGCTGATGTCAACGAAGACGGCGCTGTCGAAATACTGCTGAGCATCCGGACAACCGGCAATGCGGCGCCACTTGAACCGGTTAAAATCAACTTGCAAAGAAGCATAAAAGGAACAATTAACAGAGCATCTCTGTCTGCGTGTTTATTCCATTTGAGCACGAACGCAGTAAGTGACAACACCGCGGTTACCACGGCAGTGCCAATGCTTTAGTTTTCAATCAACAAAGTGCATGAATCGCAAATGATGCTTTAAACAATCTTACCTCCTCGTCGAAATTGTGTGCGGTTATGTCTGCGACGAATTCAAATGTTCTTTAATGTGAAAGTACAAATTAGAAGCCATTAAGTATCGTAAATAATAATTAAAATTTCCAACACGACATCGACATACTGAAAGCGAGAAGACGATTCTGTTCGACAGCAATAAGAACCCATAAGTCTCGGCACCTTTTGTTTGGTCGAAACATTAATTAAGATTTATCACTATCTGTCTGGCATGCATGGCATAAAGTCAAGCCATCCGCATAAAGTGAAAGCTAGTTATGTTATAGTTTAAAAGGAACTGAAATACGACTGCGCCTAGTAATCCGCAGGTATTTTCCAAGAAGGTGGAGGCTTCATTTACGACTCCTACATTTTTACGACTATTAGAAAAATAGTTTGAAGCCAATTAATCAACCATCCTTCAACGCCATCTTTACATTGTTGAGAAAGGATGCGGGGGCGGTAGATAGTGTTAAAAGCAGAGGAGAAGTTCAAGAAAACCCCCTTGACGGCTTTCGCTTCGATGTCAAGTGAAGAGTGGACGGTGTGCGGTCACAGATTTTAAGAATCGCGATAGGACCAGTGGCTATGGAGATCGTGAGGCCCCCTAAATGTATCAAAGGAACCAACTTGTTTTCCGTTCGATTAAGTTTCCCCCAGACGATTCTGGTGGACAGCTAGAAGTACCCATAAGGGGGAAGTCCAAACGATTGGGTTTGGGTCAGTCCACTGGCCGGGGTCGCCAACTGCCCTCGGGGGCGTCAGCATCTCCACAGAATCGCGGCCACAACCAGCCACAACGAGAACCCGCCCAGCGAACAGGGCGATTCCGTGGTCGCGGCGCGTGTGGTTCATCGGCGACAAGTCGATCCACCTTGCGTCTCCCGCCACGCCAAGAATCAGCAATGACACGTCGGACAGGTCACCGCGGCGACCCGACCCCAAAGTCAGGAGAAGGTGCTGTAAATTTGGAAAAAAGGCGCCGTCTTCAGTCGAGACAATCGCGGCTGCAAAGCAGCGTGCTCGCGTGGGTGTCGGAAGCGGTCGCCAGGATAGACTGCCGGTAAAAGAGAAGAAGAAGACGGTGAACGAGAACGGAAGAGACGGAAAACAACAACAACGCCACGGCCACAAACAAACCGCCTTCTTTCCACTAAGCGCTCGCAGCTCGATAGAAAACCACCCTCGTCTACTCAGCGGCCGCCACAGACAAACAGTTCGTTTGCAGACGCGGCAACAGCTGCAGAATCGCGAGGGGTGTCGAGTGGTGGCAGTGACACGTCGGAAAGGTCACCGCGGCGAACCGACCCCCCAGTCAGGAGAAGGTGCTGTAAATTTGGCAGAATGTTTCTCGCATTGATAATGCGACTTTAATCGGCCGACCGCTTGAGAAAAGCGGTTTGATGTCTATAACAACTGCATTCCCTCTACAACCACCACCCATTCACACCAAGTCGAAGCATTGAGCTGGTTGGATCAGTGCTGTTCGCTGTCGCTATACTGCAAATACATCACTTCCAGCTCTTGTTTTCTTTAATGTGAGTTCAATTCTCAACAAAGTTAATGATTTTCACTCTCTGCTAACAACTGCTCTGTTTAAACCTGTCGGCGTGGTCTGTCTACAAGAAACCTTTCTTCGGGACATCAATCTGGATCACATATTTATGCCAGAGAATTTCATATGCTTTCGTCAGGACAGAATTTGCGTCGTTAATTCCAAAGGGTGCAACGAGTTCTATCAATCTCAGTTGGCCAAAATAGAACAAAAAGATTTTCTGCTATGGTGCTAGTGCTATTGAATGTGTTGGGGTTATGTGCCATCCAAGGTCTCTTCAAAACTCAAAGTCTGTGACCGTCTTTTACTTGTATATCCCCCCTATCTTCTACTATCGGGACGTGTGTCAATTTATCCTTTTAAACAAACGTTAATTAATCAGTACACAACAAGGCACCCTCTTCAGAAATGTAGTCGTGAAACGACGGAATGGCTTAACAGATATACGTCGTAAGGTGGGTAGGAAATGTACTCGGCATCCCGATCGAGTTGTCGAAGGAATAAGAATGTGCGTGGGGGTGGTTGGGAGACGGTTTTGGAAAAGGATTGTCCGAGTTTCGTAGTCGCCACCGCGTCACTCAACGGAGCACGGACAGGGGTAAAATTGTCACCCACCGGCGTTTCCTCCACAAAAGCTGCTTTGAGACGATTGACGCTGATCGTGTCCTCTACGCCGTTCATCAGCACTGTACGTTTCCTGACCTCGAAAAAGCCATCTTATGGAGGCTGTCTAGCGCCGGATTCAAATGTGAAGGTTGTGGTGGTGGTCGTGAAGCGAGTGGGCGCAGATTTCTGTCGAAATGTCGTATGCGCGTCAAATAATGGCGTGCTCATTGGCGGGGGAATCGGCGGTAGAAAACTCTTCAGGTAATCTTAACGTTGTCAAGAATACCAGTTCGGCTGGGCTACTTACAAGGTCAGGTTTGATGTGCGATCGGATGCTTAGTAGGGTCATTGCAAGATTGTCCACCCAATCGTTTCTGTCATCTCTAGGTTTGAGGGCTGCTTTAAGCTGCCGGTGAAACCTCTCGACTATGCCATTAGTGGCTGAATGGTAAGCTGTCGTGCGTTATCTCAGACAAACAAGGAATTCGCAAATCTTGCGGAACGCGAAGGACTTAAATTGTTGTCCGCGATAAGTTGTGATAAAGCGCGGAGCTCCAAACACGGCAACCCAATTGTTCAGGAACGCGTTAATTACGGTCTCGGAAGTAGCGTCCGGTATTTTCACCGCAAATGACCATCTTGTGAAACGGTCTACGCATGTTTAAAGGAAACGGCACCCCTTTGAGTCACGTAAGGGTCCTACAATATCAATTTGTGCGTGGCTGAAGCGAGCATCCGGTAGGTCGAACGATCTAACTGGAGCCTTGTTATGACGGATCACCTTGATGCTTGATTTGGCCAATGTTATCACGTCCTTTATAAGACCTTGCCATGTGAAGCGACCAGCAATCAATTTCACTGATGCCTCGGAACCAGGGTGAGCGAGAGAGCTGGATTGCATCGAAGACAATACGTCGAAAAGATGGAGGAACAACAGGTCGTGGATGTGTCTTCGAGGTTTCGGGACACTCTCTGGCGGAATACAGGTTGCTATTATTGAATCCAATTGTCCTGGATCCCATTCCCACTGGGATATTACACTTCGTAGGTTCGAATCGGGAGGTGTGTCAATTTATCGTTTTAAACAAACGTTAATTAATCAGTACACTACAACCTCATTAAAGCCGGACTTTCAAGACAGGGAAAATCTGAGAAATACTGAACATTGACATTGTTGTCTTATAGTTTACATTAGAATCATTAAATGGATATAATTGAGAGCAATAACGATGTCTACAAAATACTACGTATTTATAACGATGTTCTGGCTACTAATGGCATTAATATATTTGGCAACTGAAATATATGCAACGAAAATAGACGAGTCTACTCTCGTGTTTTTATGTTTGAGAACCGTTTTCCACTTTTATTAATTATTCATGTGTTTACTCCTATTCTCACCATGACGTCCCGATTCTGGACCAGACATTCAAACCGTCTATAAAATTAAGGAAATTCGCAATAACATCGATTTGTCCTCAATAATGACCGTTTTAGAAAAGCAGAAGCGAAACAGTGAATCGATTGATTTTTTCGAAGAAATGGTTGTTCCAACGAAACTTGCAATAAGAAATACGCTTTCATTTATATTAAATCGCGCTTTGCATGCATCTATGATCTTGGTTTCTGACGTGTTTGAATAAAAATAGAATGTTTATATCGCTCGATATTTATTCCAATGACTTAAAGCGTCTCCGGTTTAATTGCAATCCATCAAAGCCCATTTAGAAATCGGGAGCTTCGCCACTGCATAACAGCGGATTGATTTGCCGAGGAGGTTGCAGATGTTGCAGACAAAATCGATGTGCTTGTTATTTTTGCTTAGATGACACATTTTTATTATTGATAAAACTTTTTCTGTGCCCATTCGAAACACATACGTTCGACATTTTCGAACAAACACGTTGTTCATGTCATTGTAGGCTCAATAGATAGAATTTCATACATTTTGATTTCAAAAACCAGTAAAAGTGAAAAGACTATAAAATAGAAAAAAACGTATGGACAACTTAAATACATGTTATGTAAGTGTGCAAACATTCTTCATTTAACATTTGGTACTTATTTAATATTCAGTAGACAAATTTATTTTACATAATGAAATAAAAGCAAATATGGAACCGTAAACATCCGTCATTTAACCCAATGAATAATCTTGCCAAGATAGCTTAATGAGATAATCTGATAACCTTTGTAACCATTAATGATTGCAGGAGAGCATTCACACATTAACAAAGTCTAACTGCATAAAAATACGCTTACAAACAGCCAATGCCGGCAAATCGCGACGCCTCATGATCAAATATTATGTTTTCGAAACGCACAAAGTTTCTCCAAATCGCGTTCCGATTAACACGATCTCCTTTACCCACAAACAAAACGACTGTCCGCCCACATCTTACTCCAAGTCGCAATGCCATCGTTATTTACCCCCAATTATTATTACCCGAATATTTTATGAAATTTAAGAATTCTCTATACTTTTAATTATCCAATAGAATGTATTTATTTTACGAAATTTAATTGTTTAAATTTCAAACCAACCAAAATCATTTATATTAAATAAAATTCATCCGAATTTAGCCAATTCCTTTCCCCTACCAAAGAACACCTTAGTGACAGCGTAATTAGTTAGAGATCCCTAATAAAAATAAGTCAAAGTTACCATATCCCAAATTAAACAAAACAATGGATTAACAATGAATGTGTTTGAACAATATATTCGATAAAATCAGTCATTCGGAATTATTTGTGGGGTTCCCTGCCGATGTCAACGATGACGACGTGATTGATGTTCTGAAGAGCATCCGGGACAACCGGCAATGCAGCGCCACTTGAATCGCTTCAAATCAACCTACAAAGAAGAACACAAAATGAACAATTAAGGCAGACTCTTTGTCTGGGGGTTTCAGCATAAAGTCATTCAGTAACAACACCGCGGTTGCCACGGCAACGCCAATTTGTCGTCAGTCGTTCAACGACATAGAAGTGCATGCAGACAATAGAAGACAATACAAATGAAGGCACAAATAATTCTCCATAAAGAATTGTTCAGAGTTCAGGATTTTTGAAGAATTTCAATTTTTTTATTTGCGGCAATGCATTTTCAGGAAATAATTGAAACTATGGATGCGCTTAAAGACGACTTCTTCTTCATCGTCTTTGGCCAGGCGAGATAGTCACCCAGTTCTGTTTGCAAAGATGCATTCCGTATATCTCCTGTACCTCTTCGCGTCTAGTGATTCGAAGACTTCGTGGCCCAAAAATCAGAATGGCACGATTGCCTAAGATAAAGGTGGGAAATGAATATTATTCCTTATTATCCAAACATAGTTATGGCTCGACCTGGGCCGAAGACGCTGACAATGCGCGATGCTTAGCGGCAAGTCCAGTTTGGACAAAAGAAACGAGGGCCAGCCAGGTGTCGTCGATATTGTCTTCATTTATCTTTCACTCTATATATATTCGCTTCCAGCTCAAAATCGAAATTCCTCGGTGTTAGTTTTAACAGTCGTTTATCGTGGAGTGATCATAGGGATGCCGAGTTTGGTAAATGCCGTCGCATTTGCTTCCTAGTCCACCGGATCTGGAGACTTGGTTTAAGCTATAGGCAAATAAAAAACCTATGTCCATGCATGTAAAATTACCCTTA
>JAPUBX010002733.1:0-23004 GCA_028672205.1 Proteocephalus fallax
AATGAGACTCTTTAAAGGGAATGCAGAAACAGACATTATTTAACGATATCAGATAACAGTAATCGTGGTTATGTGTGTTAAATTACATTAAATCCGTAAGGCCCAAAAACACGAAGGTTGACCAAGCCTTTTTCAAAATGGAATTATTAGACAGAAAATCGTTTTTAATCCGCTTTATCTAGCTGATAATTGCTCGAAATTCTATCAATTAAATAATTTAAATAAATACTTCGACAATAGAATATTCTGAATGCCTGTTCTGTTGTGCGTCCACCAAGAAAGCTCAGAGTAACAAAACAGAAGACTGGTTTCTTGTGTGTAAAACTCTAGCTGACGAAGACTACGCTTGGCCTTAAAAGGACTAAACTAAACGCTTCTTGAAATTCTGCCAGCGTTTAGTCAATTTGATTTTTGTTGTATCCCGTTATTGTTGTGGTGTGGTTCTTAACTTTAACAATTAATTTTGTTTTACTATGCTGACTATTGTACCGCACTTTAAAGAATATTCTAGGCAACGTTGCTGCACGTGTTCGCATTCTGTAAAGGTCGCGGTTTGCTATAAGGGTTATACTGATATTATAGACAATTATTCTTTTATATTCAAGGGTTAATTCAACCCTCCTTACAATCCTATCACATTTGGCGTCGCAACATTGTCAAAAGCGAACCTCAAATCTTTATAAGTTTATACAACTTCACGAAAATTGCCGGACTACATCACCCAAGATAATATTTTTTCTGAACGCTTTTGGGAAATATTTGATACTTTAACTTAGGACTAGGGCCGCAAATGCAGTTTTGAAGTTCAATTCGACACGCAATTGCGCGACCGTTTAATTGCAGGCACCAATGATCCTAATCTCCAAAGGCAATTACTATTACTCAAGAATCCTGCATTCCAGAGTGTTCGTGCTATATGCGAACAATTCCAAGATGTCTCGAACATTTTCAAAATTTATATTATTCCAGATTCTCTGTTTCATTCCATATCTATCCCTAGTAGACCAAAGCGCTGATATTCAAAAATCGCGAAACCAAGACTGATTATTCATTCTATAATTGTTAATTGTGTGGCAAATTACGTTCACTCGAGCAATATAAAGTCCGTTATACGAAATTCATTAAGTGATGCAAAATTGGCTACATAAAATCCGTTTGCAAATCAAAGTTTTTTTGCAATTACTGACAGTTCAGACGACAATACATCCGACATGGCTCTGATGAGCTCTGGCAGTCAGAGCGGTGGCCATATTTCCAAGGAACTAAGTAATTCACAGGGATAAAATAGGTCCTTCATTGTTGATAACGGGAGAGTGGAAACGCTCATTCTCATCTATCTATTGAAGATGTTCTGTCTACTTCCATGTAAAAACATGAACGACCAGTCGATTATTGGTATCACTGGTCATTGATTGACAATCCTTGGCTTCTGAATGATTCCTATTGTCCGAGATATTACCAGATTCCAATGCAAGTTTTTCGTGTGTGCAACGGGTCCCGCTATTATCGGTTTAAACGTCATGAAGCAGCTCAAGTTTTAACTGAGTTTTAATTCATTACCGTCAATTGACTCCGAGTTAAAGTGGTTCATTTTGACACCACAACAATCCGACGGTTGTACAACCACGATATGTAATGATAACAGGAGAACACACAATCGGCGATTGTTACTAAAAAACATGCACTACTCCGGAACAAGAAGACATCCTCTGTAAATTCAAGGGCTGAGTTTCTCTTTTTTTCAAATGGAATGATATTACACCGTATTGGAAAAAGTGGAAATCGTATGATTACTATTCTCGATGTAACTAATTACCATCGGCATTGAAAGCAAAAGTCAACTACCGCATGCAATCGAAGCTGCTGCACACGGGTTGATGTGGTTGTGGCAAACTTTAACTATTAATTGTCTTGTAATATGCCGACTTTTGTATCGAGCTTTTAAGGATATTCAAAACGACGTGGCTGCACGTTTTCGCTTTCTGTAACTGTCTCGGTTTGCCTTTAAAGTGATACGCATATTAGAGACAATTCGTCTTTTCTATTCAAGGGTGAACTTCTAACCACATGTTGCTAACTACTATCGGATATATTAGCTCACATTTCTCTAAAACTAGATAACGTAAGTCAACAGCTGCGTCTTTATCTCGTTATGGGTTACTAGGACGATCCGGTGTACCACTTGTAATATCTGGAGTTTATTGGCCCGCTGGATCAGCGTCATAATTGTGCGCTCCCAGGTAGTAATATACAGATAAACGTGTGGCTTTTTATTTTCACAGACATTCCAGTAATGCTAGGGAAATATGTTATACTATAACCTCAAATCATGCGTAAATAAAATCGGTCTCGATTACGACATTTTAGGTTTTCCCATGATTGCCCTAAAATTACCCCCTAGTTTGCCGATTCCAAACCCCACTATTCTTAACCCCCTATATTGGCCCTCATACACCCAACCATAGCTCAGTCTAGGAAAATTAAGAGAACAGATTCACTGAATGTTGAAGTTCTCGAGGATTATATGTGGCTCAGTGTAGCCGTGTGTTCTGTTTCAGGAACTAATCCTCGTTGAAACATATATTAATTGAGCGTTAGACAGTTCTTGCGGAATACGTAATTCAAAAACGCTTAACCAAACGCTATTAAATCTCTTACTCTCCTTAGAGTGATGTTCAGTAAGATTTATGGCCAAGCTGTGGCTATGTGAACCCGATGATCTCCTTTTTTTATTACTTTGTTGTCATTGAGGCGCATTGCTCAATTAAGACTTTCATCTGGGCAGTATGTTGCAAGTACCGAAACGCCGATAGTGTTACCAAACAAGGCAGATTATTCTGACCAACAACGTACACGTGCACGGTTTAACGTCAAGGCTACTGTGTACACCTGGTGAAATATCTCAATTGGCTGACCCAAAATGCCCATGTTGTTCTGGCCTGCTGACGAATGCGACTTTACTGAAAGCGTTTACATGCGCACTGTGTAGTCAGCTGGTGTCCACGGGATTGGATGGCACGCATTTCCTATGGGCGAAGTCACGCGTAGGAGCGCGGTGGATTTTATGCACAATCAGCCAAGCGACGGCGGCTGAGTGGAAAAAGGTAACTAAAATATCGCTTCATTTCCGCTCCTAATTATAAGAAAACATTATATTAAGGTTCATTTGCACAAAGAAATATGCCTTAGGTGTGCTTATTACTGTCATAAAGTAATGGACGGTTAGTGGATCATACTTATGCAGAACACGTATAGATGCCACTTTGTATTTGTAGTGTCGATGTTTTACCATCTTTGGCATTTTATATTTGTAAGTGAGATATTGGGCCGTCTCATGAACGCCATTAGCTCCAAAACTTGCCAATCATTTTAAAGTTCTAATTGCTTTCTTACATACAGTCTTCATTCTACAATTTTCATTAAACAAACAGGTACTTAATATGAAAATTGTTTTAAAGTTGCTGCTTCACCTACTCTGGTTAAACCAAAATCGGGAAAAATAAGAATTGACCGACCAACGATATGCAGCAGTTCGTGTGAGTATTAAACGAAATAGCCATCCATCTTACGAAAAAACATTTTTCATTATATACTTATTATACACATATATCCTCCAACTCTAACCTTTTCTCCTTCTTTTCGAGAACACAAATGGAATTATTTTGTTATCCTTTTTTTAATAATTCGCATTTTCCACCGTCCTTTTTTTCCCGCCTTAAAATATTGCATTTTATCATACCTCAACGTCTGATCCTCACAACGTTTTCTCATCTACTTCGCTTGAATAAACCCCTTATAGAGAATAGACAAATTGTCAGTAAAACCCGTATAACTGAAATAGCTGGTAGTGACCTTAAGATGTGTTTATTTATGTCCCACGCATGACATCTATTGTACTGGCACCCCATTTTCTATCGCACACAACACCGCACCATGTGACCTTAACGTGGATAATTTAAGACAATCTCGACGACACTTGGCTGGCCCCAACGTTTCAGCACGACACGCCCCACGTATCTCCAAACAGGACTCCCCTGCAGCGGCCGCTAAGAATCGCGCCTTGTCGGCGTTTTTCGCCCAGTTCGGGTGCTCACAATTGATTAAATAATGAACAATATTATTCATTCCCGACCTTCGTCTTTTGCCATAAAGATTTTTGGGCCAAGAAGTCTCCGAATAACCATAAGCTAACCGAGACCTTGCATGACACGAGGTCCAGCAACGTGGAATACAACATTGTTTAATGTGTTGTACAATACCTCTAAAATACCTCTTCTATTTATCCAACTTCCTCTTTTTTCGATCGTAATCTGTCTTCTTGTTATTCCTCAGTTCCTAGAAGTTCGCATTCTTTTTCTCCAACTGCTTCTCTTCCTGAACAAACTTGGCATTGCTCTACGGACACCCGTGATAGTTATTAAGTAGATTTTAACAAGCATCCAGTTTGAAATTAAAACAAAATGATGTGCTTATTCATTCTCCAAGCGACGAATCAATGCACCAATTTTGAAAGCCTTTGTGCCTTACTGAATGTATTTCCTTAAATATGTAAATTATGCGGAAATCGATTACTAACGTAGCCAGGGTTTCCTTGCCAAAATTTGTTTACACTATCAGGAGGCAAGATTTATAAAAAACATTGTTGTGTGGGCATATTCCGTCTCTACGAATAATTTTTCTTTAAATAACGACCACCATAAGATTTTTTAAATGTTTACTTTGGCATAATGGAACTTCATAGAGTATAACTAGCATGGCTATGCAAAGTCTTAACTGCATTAGTTATTGAACGCAATGACCCATTTACCACACCCTCTTCATTGACAACCGCATTCAATTTCGTCATGGTGCCATAATCACCCCATGACCTTGAAACTGGGTGTGATGGAACCCAGAACGGTTTCAGCACATTGAAGATAAAGTTTCATATGTAAACTAAAACATTCAAAAAAGAGAATTGTCCTTATTATTCGATACAAGTGTCGAAGTATCAACATGTTCCGGCCCCTTAATTGCTTTGCAATCAAATCAGACGAATAGAAAATAAGAATATTCGTCTTTTCAATCAATTCAGCAACGATGATAATTTAGATACGCATTAGTTTTAATATAAACTCACTTGGCAAACTAAGAATCCCTTAATTTATTATGAAAACAGCCAGGGAACATTATCATTCTTTCACATTGCCTTTTTTTCAACCCTTACTGGTTTTTCAACTCCTATGAAACGAAGCCTTCAATATAATTGTACTTTTTGATACCGATCGATAATTTTTGTAGTTGCGGGATTGTCTTACTTATAAAATAGACAGTTTAAAAAAGAAAATAATTATTTAAGCTTAAAACCTGTTTACGTTTATAGAATCTGTTTACATGCAAATTTAATCAAATAAACGAAATAATTTCATGAATTCTTCCATCATACTATTTAATATATTACAATTTATCAGCATTGCTGCATTTCCGAATAACACGCCGATTTGTCTGTTTGACTCATGCGTTCACCAATTTAATCAACTTCTCAATCGTAAAAGCGAACAATGCAGCCATTCGCGGAATTGATTGGTTTCGGAGGTGCATACGCGCGCACCTGAGCACTGCGCACGAACGACTCACAAACCCTCAAAACGCTATAAAATGGGTCCAATTTTGTAGTTTCAAACATTCAACGACTAAACAACCAGACATGGCTGCTGAACAAACGGTCCCCACTGCAACCTCATTAGTCTTGTACGGCGACCACATCAGCGGACGCAACTGCGACCAAAAGATCGAGGTGAGCCAAAAAGTAAACGGTATTATTTCTAATCTCCTCAAATTTTATCTCACTTTAAAACTAAACATAAGAGTTGTCTACGGAAAAAGATTTTTCAAAATTAATGCAAATCTATACCATTTTTTATCGGGAAAAACTTAAAATTTGAAAACAATCTTTCTTCTTATAAATGGACTTGTTGCAGAAGTTTCAAATTGATAAATAGGAACCCTATTTTTTAGTCCTTTGTGGCGAAGTCTTTTATATAATAAAGAAATACATTATGTTGATTAAATGTTATATAATTCAATGCCCATACTTCTATCGATGCATAATATTTTTCTCTTAGGATCGAAAGCAATTGGTATCAGAATTCCTTTGAATCTATTCTGATCAAAGCAGAATAACTTTTTTTAAATAGAGATTTCTACTAATTAATTAAACTAAATTCAACATAAAACGAAATTGACCGTCGTATTTACATTTTAATCGAATAAACCGGATTTGCTACATTCATATTACGAAACTATTTATTTGAACGATCGATAATTTTGGCAGTTGTGCATTATACGCTGCGCGCAATTTATCAACTCAACGCTGAAATCTCTCTCATATCTTATAGGTCGATGTAGGTACAATGAACGCACATCGTAAACATTTCGACTTAGACAAGGTCGTAAGTTTCGTCAAGGCGTCCACTTCAAAACCAGACGAACTGTTTCGTCTAATTTGCACTTGGGGGGAAAAAACAAGAGGGACTTGAAGACGAATGAGGAAATTGTTTCCGCTTTCACACGTGCGATTGGCTTCATCGAGGTCGCCGATTTGTCCCAAGGGGCGGTCGATGAGTTTATAGGTGGATTCTCGCATTTCAGGCTCAACCCGGATTGCAGGTGAGGTTTAAGCGATTCCAATTCTGTTTGTTTATTTTGCATCTAGACGCGCAATATCTGTTTCTTTCTTCAGAAAACACGTTATGGCAGAAAGAAAAACGGCAAAGCGCCTCCTCGTCTTCGGAAAGGCGAAAGGCCGCGACTTCAAAACTGCGTGTCTTACGACTTTGCCGCAGTTCGAGCAAGACGGAAAACTGGAAGTTCGTTTTCCGCATTTTGATTGGAGCGGCGTTGCCAGTCTAAACGGTTAGTCGTCCGTCGGTACCTTCTTTAGTTTTGTCTCTAAAGCAAGAAAGCTTACATAGCCGTGCTTTTGGTCTTCCAGGCAAAGTCTACTTTATTGGTGAACGAAACGCCTTTCATATATGGTTCGTTGCCGAAAGTAACGGTAATTGATGGCAGGACTGGCCGCGTCACGCAAGCGCCACCACTCAAGACGTATCGCCGTTTGGCAGCTTTTGCCGCGTCTGCAAATGAACTGTTCGTCTTTGGCGGCTACGGAAAAGACGAGTTAGGCTGCGAGCGCTGGGTGGAAGGAAGGTGAGTTGTTTGTGGCCGTGGCGTTGAAGTTCCTGTCAGTGTTTTCGTTATTCTTCTTCTCTTTTGCTTGCAGTCCATCCTGGCGACCGCTGACGCCACTCAAGACAGCACGACCTACTGCAGCCGCGATTGTCTTGTCTGGAGACGACGCCATTTCGCCCAACTCATCGCATGTCCTCTTGACGGGGGGCGGAGATTACAACTGTTTCTTGTCAGACGTTTCGCTGCTAAGTCTTGGAGAGGATGCAGATGCACTTCGTTGGATCGACTTGGCGCCGATGAACCATAAGCGCGGCGCCCACGGGATCGCTCTCTTTGCTGGGCGAATTCTCGTTGTGGCAGGTCACCAGTGCGACTCTGTGGAGATGCTTAAGCCCCCGCGGGCAATCGGCGACCTCGGTCAGTGGACTGACCTCAACTCAATAGGTTTGACTTCAACCATCCAGTTTGCTCGCCTCGCAGTCCACCGGAATCGTCTATTCGCTTTCGGTATGTCGTAATGGAGATTTTTATTATTTTAATCATCTGGGAGATTAAATCTCTTCTTATTGGCATTGAAGAATGTCTTGAATATAACGATGGCGAATCACAAATAGAGGAATTTGTCGCCGACACAACCGGACAAGGAGAGGAGGTGAGATGTTTTCATGTTTCATTTACTTCTATGTGAATTTTGATTACTGACGCATGGGCGTTTCCGTGGCAACTGCGGTGTTGTAACTGACGCCGTTTATGCTTAAAATTGATCAACACGCAGACAAAGATTTTCATTCTGCGCTTCTGTGTAGGTTGATTTGAAGCGATTCAAGTGGCGCCGCATTTCCAGTTGTCCGGATTCTCTTCGGTGGCTCGAAGGCGCTGTCGAAGTTGAAATAAGCAGGAAACCCTCAAACAAAACCGAATGATTTTTTTTATTTCAAATACATTGTCCAAACACATTTATTGCAAATTAATTGATTTTTTCGGGAAATAAAGCTATTCAGAAAGCGTTTTGTTTTGATTAACGGATTTTTATCCAGCGTTAAGAGAAACAAACGGTGAGTGGCTTTAACCGGGTTTCTTACTAATTAGGCTACCACAAAAGCCTGCATAGGAAGGTGGAATACGTCAATAGAATGGGAAAACTTATGGCTGCATTTGATTTATATGATTTAATTTGACTGTATCGTAAATTCGTTAATCAAACGATAATGATAATAATAATCATATTCGCTTTATTAAGGTCACGAGTACCAAAAATTGCAGCATTAAAATTTACAATAAACAAAAATGTCACAGGCATTTTTTATTATACATAGAAAATGCAAAATAAGTTAAAAATAATAAAAGAAGTAACATCAAAGTAAATTTGAAAGAAAGGCTTATTTAACCTACGAAGTATAAAACGTTGTGAAAACGGGAAATGGCGGCTATTGAAAGGCCCTACCTAAAACGCGCGCCAATACAGAGACTCAAGATAATTCGTGTTTTCGACACAAGTTAAACAGAATTGGGATATAAACATTGGTCTGTAGTATATTATTAGTAATTATGAATCATTTACAACAAGAATACAATAAGGAAATACTATATTATCGAGCGAAGCACATACATATTTTGCCAATAATAGGCATAAGCAAACACCAATCATCATTGAAGATAAACCGGTGCCATCGTGTTTTCCTTGATTTTTTTAAAAAACATAACCTTTACATGATACTTCAAAGATAACAACATGTTTAAAAGCCAGCGTTCAAAAGAGAGTGTACAAAAATTATACTCTAACAAAGGGTATTTAGAAGCCTATCTGTAGCCCTCGTAAATATTAAACGACTTCTCTTTCACGTCTTTAAAAAAAAAGAACACCAAAATGTCGCCATCTTGTAACAATCAAGATGCCACGAGCAAGTCGTCTTCTATAACGGCTATATCGAAATCTTGTTCATCTTGCGTGAGGTTTCACACTTTCTCCTGCAATACAAGAGAGTTGCAGTGCATTAACGTATTTTAAAAATCTGCTATTCCAAACTCATGTCTGCATAAAAACAAAAGACGACTCCTGAATAAATAAGGCTTTTCAGGTTATTCTCAAGAATTTTTTCCCCGGCGTCTTAGGGTTCTTAAATTTTTTCCGATTAGTTTGGATCGCGGTGGCGGGTTATAACTATTTGGTTAAGAAAAGGGGTGTTATGTCTAGAATAGGGTAAAACCTATTAAGATATACAGAGATATTTCGCGAAAATAAATATGATTCTACAAACATAAGATTCGTAACTGCGATAAAATGAATATCACTTTTTCGCGTCTCTTCTGTGTCGCCTTTTGATACACACACCAATGAAAAACAGGCACACTTCCAATGTGAAACAAACGCAGTAAATATATTCCTTGATAATTTGGTTAACTGTTGCATATTGTAACCCCCAGAGATAACCATGCGCAAGGTCACTGCTGCCTCAGACGTCTTTTCGTTATGGCTGACAGGTGCGATTAATAGCTGCCTCCTATTGGTCCGCTGGAAGAGTGTAACAGAAGTGCGAATGAGCAAATAGAACCGGTTTTATTTTTTTCGAATTGAAACAAAGAACTCAGTTTACCTAACAAACTTAACCTCATGTAAAATTCTGTGCGTTAATAGCGATCTCGTGTTGACGTAAGAAGTTTAAGTTCTGTAACAAATATCCGTAGATCCGTGAATAAGTTGGAGTCCTTGATTCAAAAACCACATCTAATGCGACCACATGTAACAACGTAAACACGCCCAGCATAAATAGTGTGTGACAAGTATGAACCCCGAAAACGCATTTCGCGTATTCAACGCCTCTCACAAACTAGCAGGAAGAAAAAAAGTGTATTTTCTTATGCAAAAAAAAGTAATGTTCGTAAAAAAACAACGCTTTAAAGCAATATTCGACCTTGCGCGTTTAGCGGCCACACCGACTACTGCCTTGTTTGCAAGCGCGTCTACCACTTCGCTGATTAACTGCGGCCACACATAGAGTAACTTTAAGATAACATTGTCAATTTGACAACGAGAGTCTACGAGTTCGTAAAAAAAGCTTCAAACCAATGCTGATTAATAAATAATCGTAGAGCTCGATTAAGGTAAAGAGGACAATTTTTGTAACATAAAACTAGGCAGTATAATACTATTCTATATTAAAATTATAGTATAGTTCTTGCTTAGTCTTCTCTGGTTAAAGTCAAAATACAGACAAATAAGGAATAGCCGTTAAAGAACCCCATGCTTTTCTGTCGCTCTTCTTACAAGACGTTCCTGTTCCAAACATTTTTTTGGAATCTCTTACTCTCCTTGGATTCATGGACAGCACAAATGATCTAATAATTGTTTTAAATTGTTTTTATTGAGCTGCATTGCTCAATTTAGTGTTTTTATCAAGGCCGTACGTTGCATTTCTATTTAACTATTCCTAAACGCCGATAATTCTATCAAATAAGACAGATTATTGCGACCGACGGGGGACACGTGCGACTTTTAACGCAAACACTACTGTAAACACCTAGTGGAATATTTTGATTGGCTGATCTTAAATGCCCATTATTTTTTTGGCAGCTGACACACACGACGTTGTTGAAAACGTTTCCGCGCGCACCCTGAAGTCAGCTGGTGGCCACCGGACTGGCTGGCTCGCAGTTGTTTTCGGCGAAGTCACCCGTAGTACCACGGTGGATTTTTTGCACAATCGGCCAAGCGACGTCTTTCAGGTAGAAATGTGAGTTAAATTTCGCAAAAGATTGTTATTATCATTCTCATCAATTTAATTGAAAATTGGAATCGTGTTTTTCTTTATTCCCGCTAATACTTATTTTTTAAACTATATAAAGGTTTATATGCACAAAGTTTCTTGCCTTCAACAAGAAGTGCAGGTGTGTTCATATTACTGTCTTGAATTGAGGCACCATATGCGACGACTAGCTCTGCTGGTATCATCAATGGTTCGGGTCCAAAGCCAGGAGCTGCCGTTTTCCATGTTCTTGGTCGGGAAACGGAGAAGCCAGGCAGTGAGTGCGGCTTTCACTACGCCAGGCAAGTGCCGTTTGTGCTCAGAACCGCTTCCCAAACCTTCCAACGCTTCATCGACTCAATTACTCGCGGTTTCGACTTCTGTTGTGCTTACATCAATGACATTCTTATAGCAAACAAAGAAAGAGAAGAGAACCTGCGACATTTGGAAGTGGTCCTTCGGCTCCTGGATGAACACGAGCTCGTGGTGGACCCCGATTAATGCAATTCTAGCCGAACTGAAGTTAGTTTCCTGGGTTACTTGGTCAATAATCTGAGGGTTCGACCACTGCCGTGGCTTACTACCCAGAGCCCAGTACAAAGCGTCAGCTTCGACAATTCCTCGGGATGCTGCATTTTTACCGATTATTTATCGCCGATTTTGCGAGATGGCCTCGCCGTTTACCCCTGTGATCTCCGGCGGAAACGGTCAGGCGTCAACGTCCTCAAAACAAAGTGCAGCCTTCTAGAAGCTGAAAACTACTCTCGCTGACGCGACCTTATTGGTTCATCCGCGCCCTGATGCCCAACTTTCTTTAATGGTAGATGCTTCGAACACTGCAGTCGGCGCTGTACTTAACCAAGGAAATGAGCATCGGCGACAACCACTAGCGTTTTTTTCGGAGTCGTTATCACCAACGGAAGGCCGATGCGGCCTTTTTGGTCGTGAATTATTGGCGGCTTACCAAAGCGTTAAGCCTTTTCGCCATTTTGAAGAAGGCGCCGCATTCGAATTTTAACAGACCACAAGCCGTTCATTCATGCCGTGGCCTCCTACTCTTCTTGCTACAACGAACGCGAGATCCGACAACTCGATTTCCTATCCCAGTTCGACCAGGAATTTCGTCATATCCGCGGCGCAAATAATGAGGTTTCCTACGCCCATTCGCGCATCGAGTTGAACAGTCTGCAGCTCGGTAATAGTATCGACTACAAGGAAATGTCCAACGCCTGACACGTCAGACAGGTTTCGGCCAGTTTTATCCCAACCCCCAGGCAAGAGGAGATGCAGTGCGCTGGGAAGAAAGGAATCGTATCAAGACAAGACAATTGTGGCTGCACTGTTGCTTGCTAGCTCGAGTAGTTGCAGCGGTCGCCAGGATGGACTGTGGTAAAATAGGGCGTTTGTCTACCCCTGCCTTAAAGACCAAAAGCACGACGATTTAACCTTTGTTGCTTGCGAGACAAAACGAAAACGTCGCGACAGACGACTCACCGTTGAGAGTAGCAACCTAAGTGGGAAACGAACGTCTATTTGCTCGTCTTGCTCGAACTGTGGCAAAGTCTTAAGACATGCAATTTTGTTCTTGCCGCCTTTCGCCTTGCCGGAGGGAGAAGGCGTTTTTTCGTTTTCTTTTCTGCCAAAAGTTGTTTTCTGAAACGCAAAAATATATTGCGCGTCCAGATGCCAAATACACTAACAGAATTGGAACCGCTTAAACCTCCACTGCAATTCGGATTGAGTCGGAAATGCGAGAATCTACATATAAACTCATCGCCCGCTTTTAGGACACATCTGCGACCTCGATGCAGCCAATCAGTTTAGTAAAAGCGGCAAATAGTTCCTTATTCGTCTTCAAGTCCTTCGTGTTTTTCTCCCCTAATGCACAGATTAGACGAAAACGTTCGTCTGCCTTCGAATTGGACGCCTTGACGAAACTTGCGACCTTGTCTAAGTCGAAATGTGCGCGATGTGCGTTAATTTTGCGGACTCTATCGACGTATAGGAGATGAGACCGACTTTAACGTTCGCCCATCGGCACTTAAACATGTTATGCTGCTGAGACTTAAATAGATGTAAAGGCATCCTGATACCAATTTCTTTCGCGCTTAACCGACAAATATTAGGCATCGATAGAAAAATGGGTTTACCATTGAATTTCATAACATTTTTTTAAAATGATTTAGTGTGGGGCCTTTTGACGTCAAACACCATTAAAAATAAATTGTTTTGCTTTTTTTTGGAAAATCAGCAAGAACTTCATGTAAGTGGCCGGAACTTGAAGCCGATATCGAGCAAACGGCATCCCGGTGTGATGGCTACTTCCACAAGTTGCACTCAACAGAATTAAAGAACTTAGGTTAAGGAGAATGGGAAAAAAAGGACATGACATGGAAGTACGACACTGATAAAAAAGTAAAAAAGTTTTCATTTCTTTTTCATTAACAAAACATCCCGTGATAATATTTGGATTTACTCGATCAACCGTGATGCAAAAATTTCTCTACGGTTTGGTTGTTAGAATGTGGATTGTAAACAAGAACATCCAGGAGTCTCTGTGTTTCATATTTTAACAACTATTTGCGCCTTTTCAAATCGATAGAGGAAATTTAAATTGTTTTAGCCAAGGGAAAAATGTATACTTTGCAAGTAAAACTGACCAACGTTGAACATTTAAATATAGAATTTAATGAGATGTACAGGCGACGACATGGAACGAAATGCAAAGCTAATCGCCATGGTTTCAATGCTTAGGGCGTAGCACCCCAATTTGACTCAAACAGAAGACTCTTACAAGTAAAATTATCACGTGCATGCATCTCGGGGTTTTGAGATTTAACGTTTTTTTAATAGAAAACACCAATGTTATGTTTAAAAGTGACGATAAAATTTGGGGAGATAAGATATTATACCGGTCACTTATTGGCTCACCTCAATCTTTTCGTAAGACGAAGCACCCCAATTTGACTCTTACAATTGAAATTATAACGTGCATGCCTCTCGGGGTTTTGAGATTTAAGCTTTTTAAAAAAAACGTTTTTTAATACAAAACGAGACGATTAAATTTCGAGAGATTTGATCCGTTTTCTATCGATTAGCAAGTATTCGTATAATAAGCAATTGAGATAACTGTCAACATCTGAATCATTGTTCAGGAATTTGTGTGTAATCTTTACCTGAAAGAAACCGAAATACAAAGCGAATGCATAAAAGGATGCACACTACACGACTAGCGCATCAACTTAACATGCCTCTTCGATGTCCGCAAACCTTATTCGTAAAAACATCATATTAAGGTAATAATAATAATATTCGCTTTATTTAGGTCACGAAGACCAAAACTTTTAGAGTTAAAATTTACAATAAAAAAGCATGTTACATGACGTAACGATTATACGTAGAAATGCAGAATAATTTAAGAAAAACAAAAGAAATAACATCAAGGTTAATTTGCAAGAAAAGCTAATTCAACCCATTAACTAGATAAAGTTTCGCAAACGGGAAATGGCGGCCATTGAACGGCCCTATCCAAAACGCGCGTTACTGGCGAGAAAACTCACGAATTTATTGAAAAAACTATTTAATTCCGTTGCTAAACGATAGTAACACGAAATGTCTACTAATATTTAGTTATTATTTTGATATAAGGGAAGTCTTAAAACTTTAATATCTACATAGACGGCTACGGTTATTTTGCAACGTTCAACGCCGGTCGCACACGAATCTTTCAAATCTCCACACATGTAGAGGATTAGTTGCCATTATGTGTGTGAAGTATACCTGGTATACTACTAGTTTTAATTACAGTTTTTTACTACCGCCTCTACAGCAAATGCTGCCACCGTTAAGGCCCAAGCAGAGGAAGTCGTAAATGTATGTGTTTCTGAGGGATCGCTCAAAACCCCCAACTCTGCAGACTCCCTACCCTGCAGAAGGGCACTTTTTCGCACACACGTCTTCGCCGACGACATTACACACAACACAGCGTGCGAGTTGCGGATCTTCTTCCAGAAATCCCAGAACAAACTCAACATCCTCATTTGCCTTTTCAACTGTCTAACCAGTCCATTCTCTGAATTGGTCATACTTACGTGTTACGATAACCGCGTTCTCTCTACGTATTCGTTTATAAATTTGCCACCGAAGAAAGGCCTTGTTTAAAAAAACACGAAAACGTCGTCACATTGTGTGTCAGAAGTGGGATGTCTTATTGCTTTCAGTTTCACTTATTTTTTGTTTCTAAACGGCTTTTAAACTTAAAGAAACAATGCATCGCAGCATAATCAGCAGCTAGAACACTGAACCATCGCATATGGAGTTCATCACGTATTCTAAGCCTTAATTATTACAGGATTAATTCTCAATTGCCGATTGTTATAGAAGACAAGCACTACTCGGTAAGTTTTCCAAGATCACATTTTTGTCCATTATGTTGGATTACTTTGGTTTTTTTGTAGATGGCTATGGTTTTTACCTAGACAAAAAAGAACTAAATTCTTTAGTTTTAATACAGCCCTAGTCTAATTGCAGTCAATAACGCTATATTATAATAGCCATACAATACCTCAGACAAGAAAGCAGCAAGCTCGTCTCTCCAACAGATAACATATGTTATTAAAATGTTCTAATCTTTGTTGGCATGATTTGTGTTTAACTATCGAAGGTCTTTAATGTTATTAAAACCTTATTTTGGTGCCACAAGTGCTGCGTTTATCTTTTTTTTCCGATATAAACTCCTGGCATCTTGGTGTAGATAAAATTAAGTCATCAACAAAAATGTCTCGTCAGTGGCCGGAATACATCAACCCAGTCAATCCGGTCGTTCGTCCAATATACTCTTGTGGTAATAAATTTATTGGCCTCAAGTGTATCTTACAACTAGTGCATATGCTGAATTCGCCAAATCCGTTTGTCGGAAGTTCTTCAGCCGTAAAAGCATTGCGCTTGTTTTGTTACGGATTATTGTAGCCGACCATTTGGTAAATTAAGACAAATGTTTTTTGTCTTTCGGCCGTCATCACAATGGATCGAGATCATGTTGTTTTGAGCTTAACTGAGAGTGATGATGTTGCAACCCTTCAGCAAATGCGTCGCCGTCGAATGGCGCTCGTTAGTCACTTCGCTGGTCGCTCGGTT
The DNA here is from genome assembly GCA_028672205.1 of Proteocephalus fallax. Taxonomy (NCBI): domain Eukaryota; kingdom Metazoa; phylum Platyhelminthes; class Cestoda; order Proteocephalidea; family Proteocephalidae; genus Proteocephalus; species Proteocephalus fallax. The sequence goes on from JAPUBX010002733.1 coordinate 16,050, forward strand.
GCGTTAATCTGTTACCTCTTCTGCACCTGGTTAACCACCGCCTTCATTGTCCCTGTTGTCGTCCTCCTCTGCCTCTAAGCTTTTGACTTCGAGATCGTTTAAAACGTTACGCGGCCGCTTCCTCGGCGGCTTGCGTTGGTGGAACTCTATTGATGGCTCCACTGGGGCCTCTAGTTGGCTGTTACAGTCCTCTTCGTCGTCAGAATCCGACATCCATATAAGTCGACGGGAGCAGACGAGCAGAAAGACGGCAGCACGGCTCTTCTGGATTGGCATGTTGACCTTTCCGCCGATCTGGGCAAGGTTGGCCATCCTTGCGGTCTTCTCGCTCAAACTGGCCTGGCCAATTTTCGCGTTTTCTGGTCTCCTTGCATTGGGCGTCAACGTTTACGGCTTTTTGCGGTGTCGGTTATGAGGCACACTAATCGTTGGAAAGGGTGTCAAATTCAAGGAAATGTTGATAGCTTATGTTGTGAAGAACGGTTTTAACGACCTGTTGTCTGGTTCTTGGCGAGAGCGGTGTTCAGCAAAGACTGGACGCTTGCTTAGGCGCTAATTCGGTGGTTTGACCGTTCATTCGTTATTAATTTCTTTAACGCGAGTTCAAATAGTGTTACATTGCATCAATTATTATCATTCGTATTTGTTTGGGTCTGTCTTATTAATATACTGCTGTGAATTTCCCAATAGGTTAGCATCTCGATTAATGTATAACACCATCAAAGCAGCCAATATTTACGATTTAAGGGATCATCGAAGTTGTTTGAATATGTAAAATTCATTCATTTGAGCAGTCAACCGCTTTATTGTGGTTTTGCAATGCAGAAACAAGGCCTATCCGTCTCCTCGTGTTAATCAGCACCAGGTTAACTGACAAAACATCTACATAAAAGTACAATACGTCGGCACAATTCAGAATTTTTGTCGATAACATCCGTCGATCGTCTCTGCTGCACTGCGAATCTAAAACAATGATTCTTATTTCAGTTTTCGATATTTGTCGTCTGCTTTTTATGCAAATTTCCAATTTATTCCTGACGTTTCTCTCCAGAACTTCATTCGTAAAATAACCGTATACTGATTGGTAGATAGCGCCTATGCTGGGTTTGTTAAGGGTTGTAACATGTGGTCGCATCAGATGTGGTTTTTGAATATAGGACCCTGAAGAGGCGGCTATCTTTCGCGATTAACTTTGAATACATCCACGTACCCGTCAGCCATAACAAGAAGACGTCGACGAAGCTGTGGCCTTAAGTAATGAATAGACTGAGATGAAAGTGAGTTTATTCACTCTCGATTTATAACATGGCAATCGTCGCCGTCATTGCAGATGACCGACTGGCTGATAGAATGTAGCGTCCCATTTGCGCATGATGGGCTCTGGGGGTTACAATATGCAACAGTTATTTTAATTATCAAGGAATAGATTTATTGCGTTGGTTTCACATTGGCTAGTGGGCCAGTTTTTCATTGGTGTATGTTTCAAAAGTAGTCCCTACCGCATTGAGGGGTCTATTGGGCTTTATCGGTTAAACCCTTGTCTAGAAACCAAATTGTTATCACCCGCCACCCTAATCCCCACCAACAAAAAGAAATTAAAGACACTTTAGACGCCGAATGAGTTTAAGAGAATTACCCGAACAGACTCATTTATTGAGAAGTCTGCTTTTGTTTTTATACATGGTTCTTTGAGTTAATGAGCCAATGAAAATGTAGACGATGTCTACAGATTAAGTCAAGGCATGAGATAAGAATAACGGATTCTTGAAAAACGTTAATGCGCTACATTTCTCCTGTATTGAGGGAGGGAGTATGATAACCTCACGCTAGATGAACAAGATTACGGATATAGCCGTCATAGAAGACGACTACCGTGGCATCGTGATTGTCGTAAGATGGTACATTTTTTTAAAAAGACGCGTGTGAAAGAGAAGTCGTAGAAGGTTTACGAGGGCTACAGGTAAGCTTCTTAATAACCTTTGTTAGAGTCCCATTTTCGTACGCTCTCTTTTGAACGCTGGCCTATAAACATGTTGATAAGCTTTTTAGTCTCATGTAAAGGTTCTTTGTGAAAAAATAAAATAAATAACACGATTACGCCTGTTTATCTTCAATAATAATCGTTTCACATAAGCAGTAACAAAGCAGTGTATTGGTACTGATAAGCTAGCTCGTATTTTTAGTCACCCCTCGCGTCTATTAAAGTTTATCTACGTGTAAATCCACAAAAAAACTTTCAGATTACCACGATATTCAAAACTCATAAAAATAACGACCATCCGCCAACATAGTACACCTGGATTCATTACCAATGTAATTAACGTCAATTTTAATTTTAATACACTTAATATTAGCGGTTGAATACTGTTTACACGTGATCATTCGGTAGCACGAATTTATTTACTGAATTGCACGGACTAAAACCAGTCAAATTATATAATATTAACAAAATATAGCGTTTTTTACCAAAGCATGCGAAACATGAACTAAAACTCAATTTTCACATCTAACACATACGCTCGAAACATCTGGACACGAAGCCGGTCGCTAAACGAAACTGAAACGCAGCAATGAGACAAAGAATTATTATTTTACGCTCGAAAAAACTGTAAAGCAAGTCATAGGAGAATACGGAGAAAAAGAAACAAGGTTTATGAAGGGGGTAAATGATACAAAGTGACGATAAATCGAGACTGATGAGAAAAAAGTAGAAAATGGCTATTTTTTGTTCCTATTCTATTAAAATGTTCCCACTTCCCATGCTAGCCTCTGTGGCTGCGAAAAAAGTCAGAAATCCGTGTTAAGTAACTAACCTTTTGGTCCTTTAAAAGCTACAAAAAAATACGTTTTTCACAGCGACAAGCTATCTAAAAAATGTTTGAACAATGTTTTTCATGTATAAAAATCATTCGGTGTTATTTTAGGGTTTCCCTGTCGACACTTCTGACACCAATCTTGCGCCTTCCTGGTTTGGAGAGCCTATGCTGCGACTGTAGTTCGGCATATCTCAAACAAAGAAGATAGAAAAGGCTTGCGTATCGAATATATAGTATAATAACTATATAATTATCAAAAGGGATGACCAAGTGGAGAAAGTTAGCTGTCAGTAATGGAATCCGAATTCGGGTTTTGTTCTCATTTGGTAAAGGTCTCGGTTTGCTATTTGGGTAATTATAACTGATAATTCGTCTATTCCATATAAAAGGTAAATTCGACCCTCCATACAATCTTACCAGAATCTCTCGAGCTCCAGTTGCTATATTAGGTGAGCGCTACTGTAATAAAAGTGAGTAGATACGGATAACGGGGTGTTCGTTTAGCAAATGTATATCACGTCTACTACCACGACCTTTTACTCATTCTCTCTGTTTTACACAATCAGTTTTTCAAGTCAGTCGACATTCCTGCAAGCAGATGACGCTTGACGATCTCGTAAGATAAAAAATAGTTTTAAGTAGAAAGAAGGTCGGCGAATAACACTTCTGAAGATGTAACAGGAAGAGGAGATGGAGAAGAAAAAGGGAAAGGACTCCTTGTTGGAAGATTAAAACAGTCCAAGTCGAGGTCCAGCCTGTCTACACGTAAGAAAGTAATCGAGACTTCTATAAGATTGGCAAGTTGTGAATTAATTGCGTGCAGAGTTTAACCAACCTTTATCACTTACAAATATGGTGAGACGTCAGCACTACAGATACTTAGTGACATGTATATATGTTCTGCATATGTATATACTGGCCCTCGAGAACATTGGGCCGTTATAAACAAGTGTCGAACACCCGTAAATCAACGTCTATCCGATAAGCATGACGAGATAAAATCGGAAGCCGAACTGCTTAACCAGACTGTCAAGGGGACGTCTTAGAACAATCCGAAGCAGCTTTCGCGAGCTTTTTTGTTAGCGGTAGTGAAGGAAAAGGGTTACAATTATCATTTATATTTATATAAGTCCAACAAATTGGTCGGCGGAGTTCATATCTTTACTAACGGCTTGATGACTAAACAAATAAATTTCCCTATTAAAGCAATATAAAACTACAGACGCGCCTCTACCAACAAGTAAAAAACTAATTCATAAACGTTATTAGGCGAATACGACGGCACGATTGAGAAAGAGCTCGTCGGATTATAGAATGATTGCTGTTTCTTACCTAGAAACCCACGCAATTCCAGCGAATTTGGTAATTGTGAATCACTAAAATAACCATTATAAAAACACTATCAATGCTAAACAGTTTAATTAAATGTAATGGTTAGTAGAATTTCTGACGTACCGACGGGCTAATATTTTCTGCATTCGAAATAACTCCAAGTGCCCGTCGTGTCTTAGTTGACTAAATAGAGGCTCGGTGACCTAAATAGCTTAGGGCTCTCTGCATGTACCTTTGCTTCCTTCAGTTGCGACGACTTCGGTTAAGGCGGAGAATTGTCCCATGATTCTTTAAGCGCCATATTTACATTTAGCTGACACCCAAGTCAATTTGACCGCCTATGAAACAACAAGTTCTAGTAGTTAAGGAACACCTCTTTCCTCTTTCCTCGCGGATCTAGAAATCAAGCAATACTATACATAGTTAGTCAAACATGACAAACTATCTTTCAAACTCAGTGCGCTTACAGAGATGAAATTTCTCTGCCAGCGGGACCCAAGGCATTATTAATACAAACAAAAATAAAAACACCAACTCCGCTTCAGTACCTTTCATTAGGCTAGGGGGTCTGCGAAGGTACACTAGCAATAGGGGGGAGTTTTCGGAAATTCATCAGCCGCACAAGCATTAACGACATCCTCTGCTTTACTCTTAACGGGGCAGCATTTGCTGTAGCAGCGGCAGTAACCATAGAAATTACGCAACGCCCGGTAAAATTTGCAAGTATTTAACAGGTTTCACTCAAAAAGAGGGCTTGCTGAGACTTGTTGTCGTGTTCGAGCGCTTTTTACGTGGTCAGAAGCCATATTAATTGTTCAAATAACCGTCGGAAATCAATGGAATCCACAGAAACAGCTTGTCGGTGATAACAATGAATGCTATAGAAAAACTGCGAGCTTTTCAGCAGTGCTGGTTTTCTCTCTTAGAATACATAATGGAAACTCATCCTATATTTGTTTTGGGATTTTAAAGATTCCTGTTTGACCAGCGTTGAAAGTTGCAGAACCACTGTAGCCGTCGGGGTAGATATAAGGATGTTCATTCAAATGACGTATACGGACTTCGGAGAGGCAGGTGTCGTTGATGCGCCAGTCGTGTAGTGTGCATCCTGTAATGCATTCCATTTTTACTTCGGTTGCTTTCAGGTCAAGTTTTTTGAACAATGATTCAGATGTTGTTGCATGTGACGTATCGTTGACCGTTATCTCAATTACAGTGGATGCATTATTATAAGAAACCTTCCAAATCTGACCGAAAACGCATTCAAAATGTGTCATTTGCCTCATATAACCGTTAAATACTAACTCAAATACCGCTACAACGGGAATTTGGTTAAACCTTCTCTGAATTGGTAAATTGTGTTGTTTACGCAAACACAATAATCACCAAAATCATATTAAGAAAACAACACTGATATATAGTAAATATAAAAAAAGACAGTAATATCAATCACCCAATCGTGAAGTTATAATATGGAACGGTAGGTTAGAAGTAGTGACCGATACCAAATCAATAAATGCTAGTAATCAGTTTAGATTGCTAACCCTTGTCTTCCAGATTTGCCTTTGGCTTGTGTACGAGGAAGGAGAGAATTCTGAAATTTTGTTTTCTGTCATGATCAAATTCGTTGTGCGGTTTTTACTATTCACTACAATGTTTTCACTATTGTATCGATTTTACCTTAAACAGTAGAGAAATCTTATTGCAAAAAATGTGCTTTGCAATACGAGGCTTTAATCGAATTTTAGAAACAAGACATTATCCTTGTTTATTATCGCTTCAACGAATTTAATATAGTTTTATGTTTCGATAAACTTGAGGAATCGATAGAGTTCTTTGAAGCCGGCAACGTTCATTACCTTCTCTCTTTCTCCTGGACCTCTCCTGCCTATGGTTTCGATTTCCTGGACAGGCCACGCCGACATTATCTAAATTTTCTGTATCATTTTCGTCTGTTTTTAAAAAAATCGTGTGTAGGGAAACGCCGACATGACATCGAAATCTGAATGGAATAAAACGAATAAAATAATAAATTTTGTATTCGTTGTTACAAGGTTAACAAGTAAACCGATAGAACACTTCTAACCGACATGGAAGACAATTCTGCTGTCGAAGTTAAAGACTATTTCGGTTTCCCGGCCAGAGAATTTTCGGAAAAACACGGCACGGCAATACGATTTTCGATTAAGGCTGAACAATAACCAAAATGACTGTCGATTTATTGAGCTTTGTGACGGTTTTTTCAACAGTCTGTTGATTATCGGAAAGTTTTTTTGGGATCGATGAATTATGCCCGGGAGAGTGTTCGAGTTTGGGACAAAGAAACAGTATGCACCAAGAAAAATATACAACAATGGGAATTATACAGGCATGACCAAAGGTTTTTATATCGCTAGTGCTTAAGCCAAGTCTTCTAAACCGGCGACCTAGGAAGCAGAAGCGACGGCATGTACCGAAGACGGAATCAACATGATAACTCAATGATAACCGACTGTTAAAAATAACGCCGAGGAATTTAGATTTTGAGCTTGAAGCGAAATCATGGAGTGAAAGGGTTTCGGGAGTGTCACCGGCGGTTGTCAGGGAAAATTTCATATATATGCATTTTGATGCATTCACCAAAAGACCATTCTCTGATTACAAAAGGTTTCCGTTTTTACCAAGCAGCAGTTTTAGTTCTGACCAAGCTGCACGTATAGTTCTTACCAAGGATCACTTCATAATAAGCTGCAGTTAAAGTTCCAACAAAGCTTTAGTAAGAGTTCATTCAAATCAGCAGATTTTACACATTCGGGGCAGTTTGATAA
>JAPUBX010002766.1:0-11033 GCA_028672205.1 Proteocephalus fallax
ACCTAATTGTTCTGATTTTAGTTTTACCCGAACAGGTGAGGTAGAAACTAGGAGGCCGTTTTCGTGCATGGCATTGACAATTATATTATTTGTTATGCAGAATGGTTTTATCCCCGTGACCAAAATAAAGTGGTCGTAATGGATTCAGTATGATTATGAAAATAAACAATTTCAGCACCGATATGCGCGGGGATGTGCATATGTTATGTTGAAGGTCACCGCAATCGATTAGTATAGGGGAAGTTAAGAATTTAAATCTGCATGAAAGGTGTGCACTTAACGGGTCATCTAAACGTGCTTGATGATTAAATGATTAAATATACGTTGGAAAGGCCAGAGTTTATTCGAATTGTTGGTTGACTGTCATGCTTAGTCCAACAATGGGATATCTGGTTTAGAATTTGTCGATCGAAAGTTTTATTGTTGGAGAGTACCTTTTCCTGACACGTACGCGATTCATTTAACAGATGTTTAGAGCGTTCTTCATACAAGCCCACTACGTACCTAGAGAACTTGACTACATTTTTTTTGAATCACTCACATAAATTTCAGTTAGGCTGAATCCAAAAATCATGCAATGACATCGTTTTATGCGTTTAACAAAAACCGCGTTTTATTAAACTTCGACCTTCAACGCATTGGAGGGTTTGAGTAAACCAAACCGTATTTTCGAGCGAACTTTTAGTATACTGTTAAAACCCTAACAAACTGCCCCGAAACATTAAAGTATGAAAGATACTTGATTGAGGCGGTCACTGTAAGGACCGGATTTCAATGCCGTCGAAGTGTTCCATCGTAAACGAAGCCAGGTCATCCCTTGTTAGAAGGAAGCTGATGTCCTCTAAGTAGTATTGGTTTACTATACCACGCGAAAATAGCACCAACCTTTGTTTAACGCTACCGTCCAGCGATGCACCGACAATGCCAATGCGTGTAGCCATGAAGGACGTTGGCAGGCTCGTCGTGGTTTGCTGTTGCTTTGTCGGTTGCAGGCATGCTGACGACGACTGGTTGGGACCGGATAAAAAGGGGGATTTGGGGGCGCCATCCTGCCCCTGAGAAGGCGCTTTGCCGGCCCCCCAGAAATGCCTCGGCTCGTCGCATTCTCGCAGGGGTCAGTTAAAGCGCCATCATCTGCTTCGCCGCATAGGGCAGGTTGTCAGCAGCGCTTGTGGGGGTGGTTTTAGTAAAGGCGCCGAATCGCCTGTTCGATTTTGACACAAACTGGCCGAACTGGCACACGGTATCTAGGGCACTGGTAGAAGAAAACGGTGTCTTTTTGCGATGACATGACAATTTTGCTATGTGGCTCAACGCAAGGTACCCAACCAATGGAAACGACATGGCGCCCTGCACATAATGGGTGGTAAGGTAATTGATAGCGGTGGCCTTTGAACGGATATCAAAGGACAAAATGGCTGAGTAGCGTGTCAACGAAAATGTCTTTTTTTGCTTTTTTAACTGAAATAAATCGGCAAGAGATTTTCACTGGTATAGTTGTACTACTTGGAGACACCTGTCCCAATTCGTCAGACCGTTGTATGTCTAACATAGGTTAATACTTGCGTCAACACGTTCATATTAGGGGAGCTTTACTATGGTACACGGTTTCGACATACGATTCTAATCGATAGGCGGACTCTTCAGTCTCAGAATCCGTCTGGGTGCTCCAATCAAGCCCAATGGTGATCATCGGGCCGATCAGGCGTGCCAGATGCTCTTTTTCGAGAGCGTTGTACAACTGGACGTTAACTCGGCGCAGCGCAGTCGACATTAGACCGGCAATGAGGGTTAGGTAGCTAACGGCGTCCAGGAGAAACTTTTTTCGTATCAGTAGTCTTAAAATAACTCAACAGAAAGTGTGTGTTTTAGGTTGGAGGTTCCGGAGTCGAGAAACGGTGTCCCTAAGTACAAGGGACCAATTCACCGATTTGTGAGAATTGTTAAATAGCCTTGCTACTAACAGTACAATAGTAGCAATGTTTTTACAGCGACTTCTTCAGGGTCGTTTATGTGCAGTGAACGTAGATGAACAATTGCGTAGTGAAACCATGGGAACTCTCACTACTTAGCGCACTAGATATCTTTCAAAACTGTATACGTCACGCTTCAAATCAAACCTGAATCTACTTTAACTGAAAAAAATATCAATATAATTCGAGCATTTGCGACATAACCAATAACAAAATCAATTAATGCTGCTACTAACTCTTCAAGTTATTGCGGTATAATTCGGGAATAAACCGCTACACAAAGAAATGGTGGGCAAAACTTAGCAGCTAGGCTGGCTGTTGAAATGAGGTTTACACCATGATTCTAGTTTATAAAGACAGGAAGAAACTATCACCACCAGGGTACTCGCTGTCGTCTTGCCGAGGACGCGGTCGTGATTATCGATTATAAAAGCCAGCTGAATCTCTAGCGTGAGGGTGGTCGGGTTAGGCACAGAATCGATCAAAAATGACGACGAAAACCACGGAGAGGCCGACTTGAGAGTCGATGTGGTTCCGCCCGTCCGCCATTAACCATCCAGCAGTGTATCCATCCACGAGGGCGGTTGGCTTTCGGTTGTCGGCGGTGGCGAGGCTGTCGGTGAACGAAGTCGGCCAGTGGACCTGTTGCTGCCAAAAGCAAATGTTGGCGATATGCACTGACACCATAACACGTGCCCAAAAATAAAATGTACATTATTAGCGTTTTAATTCGGACACTCGGGAAGCCTGAATCCAGAAACTGAGACCCCATGATGTTGGCTTGTGTTAAAAGTCATGGAGTTGTTTTTTATGAGGTAGGTGTTGTGCCTCACTATGGGATACATGGTTTTGAGAGAGTCTGATCGTCCAGGTATAAAACGCGAAGACAATAGCTTAGGAAAAGCTATCCCGTGGACGTGCAATACTAAGTTGCTCGTCAATAAAAATGGCTCCCACTAGGGAATCTGATCTCGACCACCCAAAAGACGATACCACGGCAAGAGCCGACCAGAGTTGGTAAATTCCCGCATCTTCATTCAGTGAAATACTTTATCTGCATTGGCGACTTTAACCACGCACCCTTTTCAAATCAATCCAGGGTAAACGTTCGCGGGGATAATATGATTATTATTGTTTCTCATACTGCATCATGATTCGATCGAATGGTGCGTCACCACAAAAAATGGGTAATCCGGTATCACGAATGCGTACTTCGTGGGGTCAATATCATCGTTTTCAGACACCACGTTTAATCCATTTTACTGTTTTCCTTTATAGCTGAGGACAAACAGTAATTTGCCATTGATCAATCAATTATTCAACCACTAACCGTCTGCAAACTGGCATCTTTTATCCTGAGCCCAAAATAAAACTCTGCGGTTCTCCGGCTTTCTTGACGGAAGACTGGGTTTTCGTAGGAGGCATTACTGTTCTCAAACGCCAAGCCCCCCCCACTTCCGCGATTCGCTCACCTCGCGCGTAGGCTGGGGGACCCCATCTTCCAGTAGGAGATAGCCACCACATTTGATTCGAACCCTTCACCAATGTAGCGCTTTGGTCTGCAGTGTGTCGACGGCCCGCGGCGCTGGAACCAGAAGCGTTCCCTACAATTTGCTGCGACCTCCATCAGGGGGAAGATAGTCGTTCCAAGGAAGCAGGTTCGTTGGAAAAAGAGATTACCCGGAGTGCGTTGAAGCAGGCACGAAGGTCCCGACCCCTGCTCTATGCCAGGGTTAACAGGAAGTGCTTGTCGACTCTTCCGATGTTCTTTCGCCAAGGCAATGGAGTCGAGCCGACCGGCCGACAAGGCGGTTCAAATCGATCGAGGGTATCCGAAATGTGTAGCAGGAGGCGCCGGGAGCTCGCAAGGAACAGGGGGACGGGGATCAAAACAAAAGATTGGTCAAGGAACGATGTGGGTAGGGGGCGGCGGGATACTTATCGGTTCGAACGGACGAGAGGCGACGGTTCTACAATCTGGAGGCATCGATGGACGCACTTAATTGTGCAAAGCTAAAGTTTCCTCACTACCACGAAATTCAATTAACATTTCTGAGAATACTAAAGGGTAAACCGACTTCATGGAGGGTTGTCATGAATATTCTAAAGGTTGCAGCCGCGGTTGCCTAGACTGGGAATCGTACTTAGGACATTCACCAACAGCGTCTACCGCCGCGGCCAAGGATGCAAGGACCAGATATTTACCCTGCGCAGAGTACTAAAACATGGCCACAATTACAAAAAGCCAACCATAGCCTGTTTTATCGACATCCGGACGTCATTTGAAACGGGGAGTCACTCTGGGCAGTAATTGAAGCGGAAGGACTGCCCGCAAAATTGTAAACCTCCAATAGTCATACTAATCGTCCAACAAGCGACAGTTCGCGACAACGTTGCCTCTGAACGTAAGCGCCAACACTAATTTACATCAAAGATTCGCCGTTCGACTATGTGCCTAAGCCCTTCAATACTCCTGAATGACCAAGCGAAGGAGGAGGTCAAACTACGAGTCGACAGCGCCAGGAATGCGTTCCAGCATTTTCGTACGATCCTGTTAGGCAGAGCAGAGATAAGCCCTCGTACAAAGATCCATGCCGCTATTTGACTACGGCTGTGAAACCTGGCAACTGCCTGTCGAAGAGTATTATTATCACTAGTGTCTGCAACGAATTTTGAAAGCTGACAACCTCTCCAACAACGAAATAAGGCGTAAATGTTCAGATGCAGAGAAGCTGTCAACCCTCCAACAACGCCGTCGGCTCAGCCATGTTATGCGCCGCCCAGCGACAGAGCTAAAATAAAAAGGCGGACCGCTACCGTCGGTAGGAGATAGCAGTACACCAGTTAGCAAAGAAAAACGCACAGGTTGAACTTAGAATACTCGCTGCTGGGCTTGTTATCATTTAAAAACACTTTACTCGTGGTATACCTTTCAATGACAACTCCCACCCCCTCTATCCCAGTTTATATGAATGGAAATCTATTCGACCAATGCGATGTAGATACCGTTCAATATCCACAGAAATGCGGCGTATCGCAATTCGGTCATTACCTAATTGTTCCGATTTTAGTTTTACCCGAACAGATGAGGTAGAAACTAGGAGGCCGTTTTCGTGCATGGCATTGTTAATTATATTATTTTTTATGCAGGCAGGTTTTAACCCCGTGACCGAAATAAAGTGGTGGCAATATTATTAAACTGGTCGTAATGGATTCCGTATGATTATGAAAATCTACAATTTCAGCACAGATATGCGCGGGAAGTAAGGGATTTTTAATTTGCGTGAAAGGTGTGCACCAAAACATGCTTGATGATTAAATATACGTTCGAAAGGCCAGAGTTTATTCGAATTGTTGGTTGACTGTCAGGCTTAGTCCAACAATAGGATATCTGGTTAAGAATTTGTCGATCGAATGTTTTATTGTTGGAGAGTACCTTTTCCTGATACGTACGCGATCCATTTAACAGATGTTTAGAGCCAACTTCATGCAAGCCCACTACGTACCTGAATCCAACAATCATCGTTTTATGCGTTTAACAAAAACCGCGTTTTATTAAACTTCATACAACAACCTTCAACGCATTGGAGGGTTTGAGTTAACCAAACCGTATTTTTATGCGAAATTTTCGTATAATGTTAAAGCCCTAGCAAACTGCCCCGAGACCTTAAAGTATGAAAGATACTCGATTGAGCTGGTCACTGTCAGGACCGGATTTCAAGAAGCCGAATTGTGCTGATAAAATCGTCCTTGCGTAATTTTTAATTGAACCGCGAACATATCAGTCATTCTCGCATCTGATTGGTTAACCATGGGGGCACGCTGCAAGCACATCTCAGAAGCATCCAAATGCTTCAAAATTAGGCGAATTTCGCAGCCCTTAACATTCTTCAACTGAACCACTTCGACTGGTGGTAAAACTCGTCATGGCCACAACAACTGCATTCTTTCCCTACGCAGACCTGAATGGCCTCAGAAGAAACGGGCGCAACTATGACCTCTAGATCAAGGTGAGCCAATGGGTGAACGGTATCACCCTTTATATCCCCACAGGTCAGTGGAGGCCATACCATAAACGCACATCGCGGAGTTCTGGCCACACGGTTCCCGTTGCTCGATGGCGAAATCGGAAACCTCCAGATTTCCTGGAAAAGGTTCCCTGGGAGGCATACTGTCTGTTTCTTAAATTATTACGTTTCCTTGATAGGATCGTTGATCTGATTCTCGACTATGCCTACATAGGAGATGTTGAGGTTATTTTGTAAAAAGGCATCGATTAATCAATATGTTCCTCGCATTGATAACGCAGCTTTAATAGACCGACCGCATGAGAACAGTTGTTTTGTGCCTACAACGGCTGCAACCCCGCCACCACCACTCACTCACACCAAGCCGAAGCATCGAGCTGTTTGGCTCAGTGCTGTTCGCAGTCGCTATCCTGCAAATACATCACTTCCAGCTCTTGTGTCTTTCAATGTGCGTTCAATCCTCAACAAAGTTGAAGATTTCACTATTTGCTAACAACTGCTCTGTTTAAACCTGTCGGCGTGGTCTGTCTACAAGAAACGTTTTTTCGGGACATTAATCTGGATCAAATATTTATGCCAGAGAATTTGATTGGCTTAGGGAAGACATCACTAAGGAAACCACACGTAGATCGTTAACATTGACAATGTTTACCGTTAAACACGGACCTGGCAACCAGCTGAACTAGCCTTACAGCTAGCAGCGAAAATTGGGAGACGTCAATTTACCCGTTTTCTTCAGTTGGGTCTGCAATCGTCTCTTCATGAGTTCCTGCAGCGTTTGCTTAGGCGTGGCACCCAGAGTCTTTCCGGTAGGCTTCTATTTTTGGTGCGGGGGCTTTTGATTGAAAATCGTTTTTACCTAATTTTTAAGCCTTTTCTCCGCTTTGCACAGACATTTATCCTTTGTTTTAACTCATTGGTTTTTAGAGATTGGTGTTCGCGAAAACTGCTTACCAAATACCGTAAATGTTTGAGCGTTTACGTTAGTCTATCTTAGGCTTTTCTAAAGCGCGAATCGCTGTCTTGCAGGTTATTTTGTTAAAATCATTGATGCATCAATATGTTTCTCGCATTAATCATCTGGTTACAATCGACCGACCGCTTGAGATGTTTACGACTACTGCACTCCACCCAACCACCACTCAATCACATCAACTCCAAGCATCGAGCAACTTTGCTCACAGCTGTTCATAGTCCCTATTCTGCAAATTCATCACTTACGGCTCTTAAACGTACGTTCGATTCTCAACCAAGTTGAGGAGTTTCACCGTTTGCGAACAAGTGCTCCGTTTAAAACGGTCGGCGAACACAGCCGTTTTCGATATTTAAACAACACGCACGTCCCACTTACGGAACTGTCCCTCACATCAACAAAATCAGAAAGACCAACGTATGTGTGTTAATCGTCAGCTAATATTTTCACAATGAATAATTATTCAGACCTAAACCCCAACACTAGTCCTGACATTACTGCAGACGACGCGTAGTTTGGTGAGGTTGTTAAAGCTGACTGTACGGGTCAAAGAGATTGGGTTTTGTGCGTTCCCAGCTATCCAGTTTATCCCCGAGGCCGCTGAGGGGGCCAAGCTTTGGATACGAAAAATTTCATGAAGTTTCTTATTTTGCTGAATGTATATTATTATTATTCTTTAATTACTTTACCATTAGAAATTGACTTATTTCTTTGTAAATGGGTGATTTTATTTTACGCCGCATAAATTTGCCATATGTCACGTAGAAATCTTGGAACACCAAATAAAACGATATTGCGCCAACGAACGAATTCGAGGTCCCTCACTCTTATAGCATTAATATATATTCAACACACAACGATAATAATTAGGTTACGCCAAATGCCTTGGAAGTTAAATTGCAACATTTACAATACCAGCCAAATTCTTGTCGATTTAACAAGACAGCTGATACACAAATTCTGAAAACACCATTCGCTGGAACATAACAGTCTGATTGGCTTGTCTCGCCAATTTCAAGTGGCATAAGAGAAGATGCTTTGGCTGGTAGAAATAACTCGCTGGCAGAATGAATTTTTTCATAATTTGCGCCTTCTTCGCAGTTGCTTACGCCTGCTCATCTTCAAGCGGTAAGGATGACCCATCGCATCAGGCCGTCTTGTTGCACATGAAGGCTTTGTTGGTCGACAAACGTATAGTCAGTGTGTCTGACTTGGAAGGAATTCAATTGACCTCCTTCATGATGCCTTCTTTTGTCGTCTGCGAAAGAATCAAAGAAATGCCCATCAAATGCCACCTGAAACTCAAATCTCCCATTTTCACTCGCTTCGAAAAGGTAGGTCAACTCAGCTAAGTCATCGCTCTACAGGTTTTCAAGGTATCCACCATTAGTAGCATGCGATTTTCAATGAAACCAACCCAGCAAATCACTGCTTTGCTGGATGTTGCAGTGGATATATTGATGGATGTGAAACCCTGTAAAATCCTGATTTTTATCAATGGACATCAACAGAGCTTTAATCAAGAGAAGTTTATTAAAACTTTCCTTCTTAACTATTTCAAAGCGATTTGTCCTAGCGCCCAACTTATGTGAAAATGGCGCCAGTTTCTTTTTACACCCGTATAATTTCTCTCAAGTTGAATAAATTAGTTGTCTATACCATGGGAGTTTTGTATTTGGCCAGCCTTGTGAATTTTGCAATCCGATTTCAAGCGTTATTTAATTATTGTCTTTGTGTGTTCGATTTGCCTTAATTCGAAAAAGATTGAGGGACCTAAGCAATTTTAGAAGTTTAGTATATTCATCTAGCAATGAGAGTACCAGAATTATAGTCAAAACAAGTTCTGAGAACACGAGCATCTTTCGAATACGTGCACGCATAAATCCTTAAACGTTTAGAGGCACAATGTCCGTTTCGGGTGGGATAAATTGAGCAAAACGATTTTATCACGCTGATTTGGAAAGCTACCTGTCTGAAAGGAATTTGTTGTTTTAATGTTATTCTCGAATTGCGTCGAAACGCTTATAAAAGTGATGTTCAAAATTGGAGGAAAATTGGATAATCGCGGTATTCCTGTTATTCGTGGCGCTCTAAACCGCAATTAAACACCAGAAAAAGCCTAAGCACGCGGAAATTCCATTTCGTCAAGGATAAAAAGGCGAGGGACGTCTTGTAGAGAGGGAAGTGCAGTAAAGCTGTATGTAATACGTTGCAGAAGAATGCAGAGATAATTTTGCGTGGACGCAGATCGTGCGGTCGGTCTGGCATCTGGGTTGTGGTGGTCTTGATGATTGGCTAAAGAACTTATGTGCGTGTGCACGCACGTGCGTGCTTTATGGTGTCTGGGTTGTCGGGCAGGAGAAGCAACTTTGGTCGCGGAGTCTGTCATGTGTCAGGGTATCAAAACGCCTTTGGTCTCTTCGTTACACTCAATTCGCAATTCACCTATTCATTCCAAGTATCTGCATGTGGTAAACCGCTGACAGGCGGACTAAACGTTGTGTGGGTAGCCGAAAAACGCCATTAAAACCCAGATTACTGGGCTGAAAAATATCAATATGAGGCGGCCGCTATTGCCTTGCGGGAGGCACCTGACTCTCGAACAAATCTGGATTTTTCTTGTGGCGCCTATACCACACATGAATATACTCATCTTCTAAAATTGCGTAAGTCCCTCAATTTTATCGAACTAAGGCAAATCGAGCACACAACGACAGTAATTAAATTAAGACTTAATGCTAGGATGTTGATTGCACAATTAACAAAGCCCGCCAAATATTTGTTCGATTTAAGCAGACAGCACAACCTGCTAATACAAATACCTCCCTAATTTATATAGTCGAATTTAACAATTGACGATGAAGTCTAGACCGGGTATGTAATCACCAACCATCAGGCTGGCATCAACTTATTCAAGGTGTTTCAAGACAAGACTCGCCTCAAAGGACGCTTGGCATCGCGCCTTGTCAGAGTTTTCGGCCCTTACTAGTTATAATTACCAATATTATTTAGTCCAAACCTTCTTTTTTTGCTATCATGCCATTCTGATTGTTGAGCCACGAAGTCTTCGAATTACCATCTCAGTACTCGTACCAGTCCGGGGCTAATCAAGTTCGGAAAACACAACAAATTTTATTCTTCACAATCAAAACCGTGATGGAAACAGTTTAGACGTTACAATCACGGATAAGAATACTCCAGCTCATTTTCCCCCGTTCCTCCGACACTTGCAAAAGATAGGTCGAATCGTATTTCGTTAAAGGTAAATAAAAGTGGAAAAATTGCTAGATTAAAAGGGCATACTAATCATCGCTACTACCTGTGCGCGCATCGGTTTCGTCATCTTAATAGTTGAACCAACTATCAAGGTGACCTCTGGAAAAATCTAAACAGATTGACAGGAACCCGCCGCCCATATCTACCAAGTGGTGCCCTAGACCTTGATACTTGGACGATGGCTTTATCTTTAGATCCGCTGCCCATTCCGCGATACCTTTCGTTAGATCTCTAAATCCCAGCGCTTTCCTGCCCGCTCACGAATCCTCTATCTCCCAAATTTTGGCTGGCATCAAGAGCTCCACCGCGGCTGGTCCTTACAGGGCCCCCCCGCGATTCTTAAAATCTGTCACCGCAAGATTTCACTGTTTGTTACCCAGCTCGTCAATTATTCGTTAAGAGAATGCTCATTTCCTTCGGAATGGAGAGATGTCGCAATAAAACAAATTCAAAAACCGGCCAATGGTTCCGCCGGACCTGTGAAGTACAGACCTATCGCAAACTCATCCGTGTGATTAAAGTGATTGAGAAGCACCTCCTTTCTAAATTAAATGACACGCTTAAAGCTGCCGATGATTCTTTTCAATTTGCTTATAAATCAAATCGAAGCACTCTCGATTCCGTGGCTACGTTATCGCACACACTCCACTCTTCACTTGATGCTAAGGCGAAAGCCGTCAAGGGGGTTTTCTTGGACTTCTCCTCTGCTTTCAACAATATTTCACGCTCCCGCATCCTTTCTAAACTATGTGAAGATGGCGTTGAAGGATGGTTTATTTATTT
>JAPUBX010002778.1:0-19569 GCA_028672205.1 Proteocephalus fallax
ACAACATTTGGCAACGATGATGAGGAAGACGACGACGATGATGATGCCAACAAAGGGGCTCACTCTTCTCTTGCGGGCAATCTTCGCGATCGCCCACGACCGTCGTCTGCCGCAGCGTCAAAGCTTGCCGCCTCTGTGGTCTCCTCATTGTTCAAGGATTCTCGAACTGGCGAGGTTTCCAAGTCTAAGGAGACGGTTCCGTAAGTTTTCCTCCCCCTACACACCATTGATTTTAGTTGTGGTGTTGTTAGTGCTTCTGACAAATCTTTCGTTTTTTAGCCGAAGACCCCTGCAATCTCCGGTTGTTGATTTTCGCAGGAATTCTCGGCGCCGAAGTTCTTCTTCCTCTAGGTCGAAATCGTCGTCACGTAGCCGTCGTCGTCGTCGTGACCGACGTCCAGCCAGACGTTCCGTGTCGTCGTCATCATCTTCGCGCAGTCGAAGACGCCGCCGGAGAATAGCCTCCTCCTCCTCTTCCTCCTCGGCTTCTTCTTCACCATCTTCATCATCTAGATCTGCCCCAAAACCCTCAAAGTCTTTTTACCGAAATAGATCGAAGAGTCCTAATGCGATGCAAGTTTCTTATCTGCTTATCTCCAGTCCTAAGAATAGTGCTGGTATCATCTGCTGCACAACGTGTCTGTCGACAGAGCCTCGTAGCCCGTCGCTTTGTTTTGATGTCTACTGTTCGAATATAAGTTGGTCTATTTTAATCAACCGAAAACAGAGAACCTGTCCCGGTCAAGCGCTACTACAGGCGGGAACTCGAGTCGGACAGCGAAACTACGAAGAAGAAGAAGATGATGAAGAATAAAATTCGCTCAGGCGATTCCAGCAGCTCCCGTTCGTCCACCTCAGCGGATTCGCGCCGTGCAGCCTACACCACTCGCGGAAACACCTCCTTCACTGACGGCGATGGGCGGAAGAGGTTCGTTACCACTTGAATGTGTGTTTGCGTCTGGGTGACCACTTTCCCCCGGGCTCGTCTTGCCAAGGTTGAACCCAACATCTGCAGCTCCTTGAAGATGGGGTAGAGGGATTCAGTTGTTGAGTTACTGGGTACCGCGTAAATCAAACCAAAATTATTCACTTAAAACAGAAAGTCTCGACCAAAGAGCCTGTGGTTCGTCGAGGACGCGTCGACTAGATCTTTATCGTGTGCAGAATCTCGACTGGCAACTGAAGCATGTTTTATCGAGTTCAGGGCGGTATTCGACTCGGCCAATAGGAAGTCGCTCTAGGCAGTAATGGAAGGGGACGGCATGCCCAGAAAACGTTTCACGGTCCTAGCAACGGTGCCTGTTTAATTTACCATTTTAGATGCTACGGTGACCTTGGAGAAGCCGGTAAGAGAACATCCAGTCAACATCATCAAGTCGTCGATCGATATTCCAACCCGCCTAACCCCTCCTCTTCTAATTCTAAAGTCAGTTCCTTTGTCTTCTAATTTCGAGCAATTCGTCTGTCGGTCGTGTGGTTCTCACAAGGAGCATTTATATGTGATCTATCTATTTTTTGAATATTGTCTTGTACCTTATATTTGTAAGTAACGTGATTTATTGATTTATCTTTCAAGAAGCCTACCGGAAAGACTCTGGGTGCCCCGTCTAAGCTCACACCGCAGGAGCTCATGAAGAGACGAATGCAGGCTCAACTGAACAAAACGGGTAAATTGACGTCTGCCCATTGTTTCTGCCCGTTGCCCGCGAACACCAATCCGTGGGCAGACATTGTAGATTTTACGGTGGTAATCCATGTTTTCTTAGCCGGCGAAGGACTTGGGTTTAAGAGAAGACCGGCGTTGGTGTAGCCGAGATGTAACTGATGTTCTTCGTCGGGTCGATTTTATGGCGTGGTTATTGCCTCGATGGATGATTAAAATGATGGATCAAATTTGGGCAATCTAAAAATAGCTGAATTTATGAGACGGCAATTTTTGAAAGTGTTGTTTGCTGTTTATTTGAAATATCGTATTATTAAAAATGTGGTCGACGCATTTAACGATATCTCTATGAAGATAAAACAACTACTGTTTTTTTCCTGTTTTTTAACAGCTGATGCTGAAAAGAAGGCGGAACAGGAACGCCTAATGAAACAGGAACGTGAACGATTGGTGAGTTCGTTTGTTGTTGAGAGGGGGGAAATTTTCCAACTAACGGTGAATGGTTTTGCCGTTTGAGTTTTCTTACGTTCAGGATCGCGAAGATGGCCTTCGAAAATTGGCAAATCAAATGCGAGCGCGTGAGATTGAGAAGCGTCTCGTTGAGCGTGGCTTCCCGCGATCATTTTCACCACCATCGCGAAGTCAAAGCCGATCTCCGCCACCGGCCGTCGTACCGCCTG
The DNA here is from genome assembly GCA_028672205.1 of Proteocephalus fallax. Classification (NCBI taxonomy): domain Eukaryota; kingdom Metazoa; phylum Platyhelminthes; class Cestoda; order Proteocephalidea; family Proteocephalidae; genus Proteocephalus; species Proteocephalus fallax. Next base: position 2,344 of record JAPUBX010002778.1, read on the forward strand.
CCCTGAGGCAAGAGGAGACGCCGCCGCCGCCACAATCCAAAACTGGTACGTGTCACTCTGCCGGTCACCGCCCACGCTTCTTGTCGCTCCCCACCCCACAATGTCCCCACAATTTCCCATTCTTTTCTCGATTTATCTGTCACCCTATCTGACCTAGGCGTGTTGTTTCGTTTCAGATGCGAGGAGCGACAGAGGTTTCCCTCTGGGTCGCCAACCGTCGCCGTTTCGCCGAAGGGATTTCCAGAATCGCCACGGCAGGACCAATCACCGATAAGAAGAAGACGCGCGTCCCCCACGACGGGGGGCGAGGGGGTGTATATTTCATTATTATTATTCGGTCGCCATCTCGCGTTTTATGTCTGCAGGTTGAAAGCCAAAAAAAGAATAAAATGTCACTACTTTATCCATGCTGACATTTTCTTTGGAGTGGGAAGTATAGCCATACCGAGGTGATGTTATCACGCGTCTTTCCCCTGTTGCGCCCCTGAAGACGTACGCCACCAAATCGTCGTCGTCAGCGATTACAGCTGTTTTAAACGAAAAAAATTAATAAACATAAATTTCTTCAGAGATTAGGAAACGGGGCTGTGTTTGTGACCGACATAACAGTTGCCACGTATAGCAATAGTAGTCGATGATGGAAGGTATCGCCTTGATGTAGCCGAGAAACTGGTGCTCTTCTTTAATCTCCTTATCACGAAGAAAAACAATCGAGATTCGTTTTTTTCTTTGTAAATTTGTTCACAATCGAAGGAATTCGAGGTCCCCCAATCTTATTCCATTAAGATAAATTAAACGCACTACGAAAAATGCTTGGTAGGTAAAATAGCACAATTTAGAAAGCCAGTCAAATATTTGTTCCATTTCAGCAGGCAGCTTGTCAACAATTCCTGGCACCACCTTTCCCAGGATTCTAGCATTCTGATTGGCTTGTCTCGCTAATTTCAGATGGTACACGAGCTGCTGCTTTTGTTCGAAGAAATAACTCGCTTGCAAAATAAATGTCTTCAAAATGTTCGCCGTTGCAAACGCCTGCTTGTCTTCCAGCGGTTAGGTTTAATTTGTCTAATCTCTACCAAAACCCAGATGACCCATCGCTTCAGGCCGTCTTGTTGCACATAATGGAATTGTTGGTCGACCAAAGTATAGTCGATGTGTCTGACTTGGAAGCCATTCGACGGACCTCTCACGACAACTTCTTCAGTCTGCTTTAAAACCAAAGAAATGCACATCAAATGCCACCTTAAAGTCAAATCTCCCATTTTCACTTACTTTGAACAGGTAGGTGAATTCAGCCCAGCCATCGCTCTACAGGTTTTCAATGTATCTACCACCAGTAGCATACGATTTTCTATGAAAGCAACCCAACAAATTACTGAGCTCACCGATGTTGATATGTTGATGGAGGTGAACTATTTCAATGCGATTTGTCCTAGCGCCAAAATTATGTGAATTTGGCGCCAGTCCCTCCTTACACCCGTATAATTGCTCTCAATTTGAAAAAAATAGTCGATATCTACACGATGGGAGTTTTGGATTTGGCCAGCCTTGCGTTTCTGGTTGGTCAATTTCTTCCCAGGTGTAGCTGCTTTGGCGGTTTTGAGGGGCGATGGAAGGTCGTGAGGCTGTGTGGGCAGCGGTTTCGTGACCTTTATTGGAATCAGATCGGCTTTAACCCTGTTCCTTACGCATGTCCAATGTTGCCAGATGTTTGAGGTGGTTATTACTCGAACTACGAGTCTGTCGTCGTCGTCTTCCGAGCTCCTGTCGACGACGGTCGGTGGCAGCTCGTCATGTGACTGGCAAACCGAACCAGAGGATCTGAGCATGCCTCTAAAACGCCCTCTTAAACATTCTCACCATAAAGAAGAATTATTAGCGGGAATTAGAAGCGTTAACATGATAACACAGCCCCCTACTTATAGTAATATAATTGACAACGAGACAGTTTGTTCACATCCCAAACGAATGAACAATTTTAGCGTAGACCACATTTTGAATAATAAGACACATGGGGTCAGAGACATTTCGAATGCAAACTTGAGTTCGTTTTGCATTCCAGATTTACTAAATTCCTCACCCGTCGAACCGCCTCATATCGCCAGACGGCGAACCAAACACTCAGGTGGAGGTGGCTGCCCCTGAAGACGTTCAAACGAATTACGAGTGTCTCAAAATACTATTTCGCGGATATCTTTTAAGGAAGGGCCATTTCGGTCCAAACATGCCAACAGAAATTCCTTCTTCAGCTGTGAACCAGACTGCAGCTTCGGAAGTATATTTTGAGTGAATAATAGTTAATACTCTTTAATGTCGTTACGGTTTCGATAAAGGAAAGAAATTGTTCAGTGCAATCACCCACTCCCCGAGGATTTTAGTTGTCCGGGTGTTCGGCTTTTGACCTCTGTGTTGCCGAGCTTAACATCTCCAGTTCACACAAACAAAAAGCACGCCAGCGCGTGTACCCGACCAACAACAACCCAGCAACAATAACAACAGCAGCAGCAACCGATTTGCCCTGGTCGACGTCGTTGTCATCGTAGCTTTTGTGTGTTCTGCCTCTGCTGACCAAAAGAAGGACATGTAGAGCTGGTTTTTTGATAAGAAGCAAAATCCCTCAAGGCAGTCGAGCCTTTTAAAAGCGACTTCATCAAACAAAATTCATAATTACTCATCGCCGCCCAATTCGCCCCCTCAGATACGATAAAATCCTAATTGGAACGGTTGCTACAATAACAACAGCAGTGTTAAAACAATGGACACGACTGCTAGGAAGACCACGAGGAAAGGAAATCTTAATCGATTGCCTTGCCTGCTTTAGCTGGGCAAGATTCCTTTCAGATTGTATCGACTCCTGTCGCGCCTTCGTCTGACTCAAAACTGTATTAATTCCGCAACGACTGCATATTCACTCCGAAACGTATCTCAGAGAATACCAAGTATACCCTGAACGCATTTAATAGCCTAAATGCTCGTACACATTCCAAAGGAGACGTTTAGGCATTCGCGTAAAGTATCGCATCCTCACACCCCACCCCTTAAACCGCCCCTTCTTAAGAAACCTTGGCGACTCATTTGTAGTCCATTAGAAGAGGCGGACGAGCATTGCTCTCAATCTCCCACTCGACTCGACTCCACCCAACCCCCCACCACCACAACTACATCCTCATCTCCCCACGTCGCTCCGTCCGAAAGCTTTTAGCAACTAAGCGGTTTGAGTTTGTTTTTGGGCGGGCAGTTTCAGGGATTTTGTGGCGACACGGACAAACACCTTACGGCGATAAATCCACGTTCTTCCGCCCACCTTCCTACGACAAGGAGGAATTGCGGGTTTGAGTTGCCGAGGTGGCGCCTTTTGGCCACGAAGATGCTGGCATCAATTGACAAAGAGTTCAAAAGCAGTAAAGCCCCAAATAAAACAAGATTTCACAGTTCCTATCCAATCAAAATAAGGAAGCCCGCATCATCCATCAATTAATTGGTACACATCAAAATGTGGTTCGTAAGGATAATGAAAATATATATATTCGATGGGCGTTTCTGGTTGGTCAATTTCTTCTCAGGTGTTGACAGCGGTTTCGTCATGGTAATTGTTAATCAGATCGGCTTAAACCCTGTTCCTTACGTTGGTCTATTTGCTGCTTCAATTAATACAACACTCCTCAAAGTCGCCTGTCGTTATAAAAAATAGTTACTTGTCCCGTACCATCGTGAACCGCCCAATCAAACCAGATTTCCAATGAAATGCTGCATGTCGATGGTTGCGTTTAATCGAACCAAGGAGATTTTCGGCGCCAATTGAAAACAAAGGGAATTGTCGCCGTTACAGTATCTGCCGACCACGCGTGAAGTGACCAATTAGCACCATGTCGGTGGCAGCGGTGGAGAGGGGGTTGCATTTTTTGACCACAAGACACACGCACGCACGTACCTAATCAAAATTTAATGGTTATTTCGCGTGGGTAGCCACAGCCTGGACACATCTGATGATGATGCTTCTGCGTGAATCCCAGGACAGTTTCTCTAACACTTCGCTTTCAACCCACAAGCCAAACCTTACTACTTAACTACCACACTCCCCTCAACTCCACTCCGGGAATGCAGTTGCAAGAAACGCACCAACCAGAAATGGGGATCAAAAGTCAATACACTAATCAATGTTGTTGTTTTCGATGTTGTCTTTATTTACGCTGAGGTCACTGCATGTGGTTTGGTGTGCATTAGCCAATCCGATCGTCGTCGTCGTCTGAACGACCCCATCAATCAGCGACAATGGCTGGTTTTTACAATAAAATTCGGATAGTGTGCGGAACCAAATCTGTTTTGCGTAACATAACCCAGAGTGCCCACAGCTACTTGTATTTTATAAGTAGAGATAGAAGAAAGATGAGTTCATTCATGGCGCATTTTGTATAACACGGATGTAAAAGTAGCGGTACACGTTTTCGTATGGCATCATATAAACATCCAAACTCCAAAATGACATTATTCGCCTTCTTTTATTGTGTAATCTATCAATCCGAAATTCTAGCGTTAGAAAGTTACAAAAAACTTTCCACAACTTGCAGCTTCATCTGCAGTTTCCCAATTCTTCAATAGGTTAAAAGGATTGCGGGAAACAAGAATAGGTTCAATAGGAATCCTCTTTAGCCGAAGTTGAGTTAGAAATTCTCGAGGGTCTTACTTCAACGACAGAAAACCCAGCGAAATCCGAATTGCCATCAATGGACAGAAACGGAACTCTTATAAAGAAAATCATATTAAAGCATTCCTCCTCAACTATTTCGACACGATTTGTATAGATTTACTGTCTTTTTTTTATTAAACAATTATCGACGTATTCACAGTGAATACCTTCCCGCCAGCGAAACGGCCGGTTATTACGTATCCGGTTTACATCGGTCTGGACTTCATCATCGATTATTCTATTCTACTATATAAATCAGAGTGTCGTTTGTATTACCAACATGAGATTGTTGATGTGCCGTGTGCTGAAATCGAGCAAATATTTGGCGGGCTTTGTGAATGGTTCAATCCGCATCCAAGCATGTTCCCATAATTTAATTATTGTGGTTGTGTGCTCGATTTGACTTCGTGCGATAAAATTGAAGGACCTTGAATTCGTTCCGCGATGCTACCTATAATTATTTGATGTGCAGAGATTTAAACGTTAAATATGGAAGATTTATGCGGATTGTTCATGCTATTCAGATGAACTCTCTTAAAAGTGTAACACCTACGAATTTTCGACTGAACGTCGGCTTAAATGGATTCTTATGAAACCTTCAATGTCTATACTGGTGTCCCAAGAGATGTTTCCAGTTTCGCCATTCCTCCGATAATAAAAAGTGAAAGAGCTGAAAAAGCTGTGCGCAACACGACGATCTCAAAGTCCGATATCAAACGGACGCAGTCCTGTTAATATAAAAGTATTCGAGACTAAATATCTATTCTTGCTTCCCCAGATATGGTATATTTGTGTAAAGACATGCATTTATATACATGAATGCATTACAAAAGTAATAAATTCCAGTATTACAAAGAAATAAGCAACGTGATTGTGTTAGTAAATTTAAGAACATGAGTATATTCGTCCAGCAACGAGAGTCCAGGTTTTGTCAACGGTCTAAGATCTGCATACATTTACATATGTCAAGTTGGAAATCTTGTAACATCAAATAATACGAGATTCCACCACAGAACGAATTCGAGGTTCCTCCCTCTTATTGCATTAATCTATATTCAACACACAAAGATAATAATTAGGTTACGCCAAATGCCTGGAAAGTTAAATTGCAACATTTACAATACCAGCCAAATTCTTGTCGATTTAACAAGACTGCTCATAAACAAATTCTTAAAACACCATTCCCTGGCACATAACAGTCCCATTGGCTAGTCTCGCAAATATAAGTTGGTATAACAGAAGCTGCTTTAGCTTGTAGAAATAACTCGCTGGCAGAATGAATTCCTTCATAATTTGCGTCTTCTTCGGCGTTGCTTACGCCTGCTCGTCTTCCAGCGGTAAGGATTAATTTGTCTAATCTCTACCAAAACACAGATGACCCATCGCTTCAGGCCGTCTTGTTGCACATGAATACTGTGCTTTTCACCCGAAGCATATTCGAGCTGCATGACTGGGAAGGAATTAAACTGACCTCTTTCACGATACCTGCTTCTGTCGCCTTCGCTGAAACCAATGAAACGGTCATCAAATGCAACCTGAATGTTAAATCTCTCATTTTCAGTCATTTCGAAAAGGTAGGCGTCAGCTCAGTCATCGCTCTACAGGTTTTTAAGGTATCTATCACTGATTAGCACACCATTTTCAATGGAAACCAACCGAACAAATCGACTGAGCTCACCGATGTTGATGTTGATATGGTGATGGAGGTAAAACCCTGCAGAATCCGAATTTCTATCAATGGACAGAAACAGAGCTTCAATAAAGAAAAGTTTATTAAAACATTCCTCCTTAAATATTTCGACGCGATTTGTCCTAGCGCCAAACTTATGTGAAATTCGCGCCAGTCGCTCACAATCTCTTATAATTTTCTTTATCTTAATAAATTTGTCACAATTTTGTTTAAATCGGTCTGGAATTCATCATCGATTGCTATATTCTACTACATAAATGAAAGAGCTATTTGTACTAGCCAACTTTGCTGTCTGTGTAAACCGAACAACTATTTGGCGGGCTTTGTTAATTGTGCAATCAACTTCCAAGCATTAAGCCGTAATTTAATTATTGTCGTTGTGTGCTAGATTTGCCTTGGTTCGATAAAAATTGAGGGACCAACGAAATGTTAGAAGATGAGCATATTCATCTAGCAATGAGAGTGCCAGAATTTTAGTCAAAACAAGTTCTGACAACACAAGCATCTTTCAAATAATTGCACGCATAAATCCTTCAATGTTTAGAGGGACAATCTCCGTTAATTGGGTATAAATAGAGCAAATCGACTTTATCATACTGAACTGAAGATACCTTGAAAGCTATCTGTCTTAACAGAATTGGTTGTGTATAAGTTGTTTTCGTACTGCATCGAAACGCTAATAAGAGTAATGTTTTAAAATAGGAGGAAAATTGGATAATCGCGGTATTCCTGTTAATAATATGACTCATTTGTTTATGTATTTTAACAGCCGATTCTGAAAACAAGTCGGAACAGGAGCGCCTAATGAAACAGGAACGTGAACGATTGGTATGTTCGTGTGTTATGGAGAGGATGGGCGGGTTTCTACTGTCAGTGAATGGTTTTACTGTCCAGGAAAGCGAAGAAAGCCTTCGAAAATTGGTAAACAGCATTCAAGCGCGTGAGATTGAGAAGTATCTCGTTGAGCGTGGCTTCTCGCGATCATTTTCTCCACCATCGCGAGGTCAAAGCCGATCCTCGCTAGCGTTATGGCCGGTTACTACATATCCGTTTGACATCGGTCTTAACTTAAACATCGATTGCTGTATTCTACTACATAAATGAGGAGTTATTTGTATTGGCCAACTTTGCTGTCTGCTTAAATCGAACAAATATTTTTGGGACTTTGTGCAATCAACTTCCTAGCATTAACCCGTTTTTTTAATTATGGCCGTTGTGTGCTCGATTTGCCTTAGTTCGATAAAATTGACGGACCCACAAAATTAAAGAAGATGAGTATATTCATCACGAATTTTATTCAAAACAAGTTCTGAGAACAGTAGCATTTTTCAAATACGTGCACGTATAAATCCTTCTTTGTTTAGAGGCCCAATCTCCGTTACATGGTTATAAATTGAGCAAAAAGACTGTATCAAGCGGAATTGAAGATGCCTAGTGAGCAATCTGTCTGAACAGAATTGGTTGTTTTCGAAGTCCATCGAACCCCTTATAAGAGTGATGTTTGAATTTTGAGGATAATTGGATAATCGCTGTTTTCCTGTTATTTGTGGCGCAATAAACCGGAATTTAACATCAGAATCAGCCTAAGTACGCGGAAATTGAATTTTGTGGAGGAGGAAAAGGCGAGGGACGTCTTTGGGAGGAGTTAGACTCGTGATGCTGCCTTGAATACCTTTGAGAAGAATTCAGGGATATTTTGCGTGGACGCGGATCGTGCTGTCGGTCTGGCATCTAGGTTGTGGTGGTCTTGATGATTGCCTACATTATACCTGTGCGTGCGTACGCGCGTGCGTGCTGGATGGTGTTTGGGGTGTCGGGCATCAGAAGCACAATTGGTCGCGGAGTCTTTTATGTCTCAGGGTATCGAAACGCTTTTAGTCTCTTAGTGACACCCAATTCACAATTCACGTATTAATTCCAAGTATTTGCATGCGGCAGGTGCGAAACCCCGGGTTACCGGAAAGCGATTTAATACCCAGATTACTCGGCTGAATTATATCTATATCAGCAAGCCGCTGAGATCACTTCTGCTTTGCGGGAGGCACTTGATTCTTTGGAGGCTTGAGTCGCCTCTCGAACAAATCCGGGTTTGTCATGTGGAGCCTATACCATAATGGGGGCAGTGCGTGTCGTTTGAATATCAAAGACAGCTATTTAAATGGTCTTTTATCTTAAAAAACAAGAATGAGTGAATGCTATTAAGTCGGTTATTGTAAACGCATCTCTTAAATTCCACTCGCTCAGGAGTCAATTCGAACTGATGCTGGTAGGGACAACGTGAATGGCTTTGGTTATCCTTGCCATTTATATTCGGTAGACCGACGACGATGCATTTGCCAGACTGGGCTTAAAGTGCTCTATCAAAACGCGCATAAAGATAAGATTCAGACATAAATACTTCGTCACCGACAGCTTAAACAGCGCAGTTGTTAGCACAGGGTAAAAATCTTAAACTTTGTGGAGAATCGAATGTACCTTTAAGGAAGCTAGAGCAGTAAGTGATGAATTTGCAGGATAGCGACTTTGAACAGCTGTGAGCAAAGTAGCTCGATGATTGGAGTTTATGTGATTGAGTGGTGGTTGGGTGGAGTGCAACAGTTGTAGACACCTAAGCGGTCGGTCGATTGTAGCCGGGTGATGAATGCAAGAAACATATTGATGCATCAATGTTGTTAACAAAATAACCTGCGAGACAGCGATTCGCACTTAAGAAAAGCCTCAGATAGACTTGCGTCAACGCTCAAACATTAACGGTATTTGGTAAGCAGTTTTCGCAAACACTTTCATCTAGTAAATACCCAATCTCTAAAATACAAAGAGTTAAAACAATAGATTAATTTATGTTCAAAGTTGAGAAAAGGCCCCGCACCGAAAATAGAAGCCTACCGGAAAGACTCTGGGTGCCCCGTCTAAGCAAACGCCGCAGGAACTCATGAAGAGACGAATGCGGACCCATTTGAACTTAAAGGGTGAATTGACGTCTCCCCATTTTCGCTTTTAGCTGTAAGGCTAGGACAGCTCGTTACCAGGTCCGTGTTTAACGGCAAACATCGTCAATGTTGACGTTGTATGTGCGGTTTCCATAGCGATGTCTTCCCAAGCATTCCCCAGCGTAGGTGTCGCCTGCTCGAAAGGTGCACTGATAGACTAAACGGAAGGAGACGGCAATGGAAATCAATTTAATAATTGGAGGAACAGTTTCTCTGAATCCCTGGTTTTCAAATATAAATGCAATCTTGGAAACCATACACCCAGTCCTACTTAAATGGGTCAAGTAGGACACTGCAAATAATGCTTATAAATAATAATCAAATAATAAAATGTAACATTTTGGAAGAATAAGAAATACGATTAACTGAATTGATGGAGAAAACAGTAACAGTTACGGTAAGCTTTGGTTTAAATATAATAAATGCGATTTGTTCTTGCCTCCTAGGTTCGATGATTCAACCTCAAATGTGAGACAGAAAAGCTACACTCGACTGCCGACGAAAACGGAAACGGAATTGATAATGATAAATGACCAGGCCAATCAGATCTGTAGGTGAATGTCCAGCTGAATGAGCCAAAAAATATTTAAAAAAAACACTTTAAGCATGACTGCCTTTCGCGGATGTTGTTATCCATAAACCGAATTGTCGCTCTGCTTAATTCATTTGAATTTTGAATGTTTCTATAAACGGTGTAAAGATTAATTGAACGTATGTTTTTTTATGTTTCAGACATTCGCAATAAGCGATCTATTAAAGAATACGGCAACAAGTTCAATCCTTCCAGATGTGCGCGTTGGGCCAGACACTTATCAGTGCCAGTCAGTCGGTGACATGGCGATCTTGCCGTCTTCTTCCGGGCTCCTGTCGACGAGGGTCTGCGGCAGCTCGTCTTGTGACTGGCAAACCGAACCAGAAGATCTGAGCATGCCTCAAAAACGGCCTCTAGAACCGTCTATTCCATCTGTGTACCAAAAAAAAATTGTTAGAGGGCATTGGAAGCGTTAACATGACAACACAGCCCATTGCTAATGATAATATTATTACTAACGAGACAATTTATGACCCCAATGGCTCACGTTCAAAACAAATGACAAATTTTAGCATAAAAAACATTTTGAACTATACGACACATAGGGTCAGAGACATTTCTAAAGCACACAACACTTCATTTTGCATTCCAGATTTACAAAATTCCTCGCCCGTCAATCTGTCGAACCGCCCCGTATCGGCAAACGGAAAACTTACCACCCAAAAAATGTTCAAGTAGAATTTTCATCAATTTGAAGAATCTGGCCTCCTTATGTATTTAAACGCGATTCGTCCTCGTGCTCAAAATATATGTCAGTTCATACCCTAGCCCCATTCCACTAGTTCAGGAGTCAATTCGAACTGATGCTGGTAGGGACAACGTGAATGGCTTTGGTAATCCTTGCCATGCAGTTGTCAGACACAAATACTTCGTCACCGACAGCTTTAAACAGCGCAGTTGAAAGCAAAGTTTGAAAATCCTACACTTTGTGGAGAATCGAATGTACATTTAAGGAAGCTAGAGCAGTAAGTGATGAATTTGCAGGATAGCGACTTTGAACAGCTGTGAGCAAAGTAGCTCGATGATTGGAGTTTATGTGATTGAGTGGTGGTTGGGTGGAGTGCAACAGTTGTAGACACCTCAGCGGTCGGTCGATTGTTGCCGGGTGATGAATGCAAGAAACATATTGATGCAACAATGTTGTTAACAAAATAACCTGCGAGACAGCGATTCGCACTTAAGAAAAGCCTCAGATAGACTTGCGTCAACGCTCAAACATTAACGGTATTTGGTAAGCAGTTTTCGCAAACACTTTCATCTAGTAAATACCCAATCTCTAAAATACAAAGAGTTAAAACAATAGATTAATTTATGTTCAAAGTTGAGAAAAGGCCCCGCACCGAAAATAGAAGCCTACCGGAAAGACTCTGGGTGCCCCGTCTAAGCAAACGCCACAGGAACTCATGAAGAGACGAATGCAGACCAATTTGAACTTAAAGGGTAAATTGACGTCTCCCGATTTTTGATGCTAGCTGTAAGGCTAGGACAGCTGGTTGCCAGGTCCGTGTTTAACGGCAAACATCGTCAATGTTGACGTTGTATGTGCGGTTTCCATAGCGATGTCTTCCCAAGCATTCCCCAGCGTAGCTTGTCGCCTGCTGGAAAGGTGCACTGATAGACGGGCAATGAACATAGAGTTCTTAATCGGTATCGGTAAACTGAAAAGTTACCACCCAAACAGATGTCTAAAGCAGAATTTTCATCAATTTGAAGAATCTGGCCTCCTTATGTGTTTCAACGCGATTTGTCCTCGTGCCCAAAATATATGTCAGTTCATACCCTATCCTTAATAATGGTTCTGTAATTGAATAAATAAGTCACTGTCTATACGCTGGGAGTTTTTGATTTATGGCTTCTTTATGAATGATTTCAAAAAAAAAACCCCTTTGACGGCTTTCGCCTTGGCATCAAGTGAAGAGTGGAGTGTGTGCGATAACGTAGCAACGGCGTCGAGAGTGCTTCTATTTGATTTATAAGCAAACTTAAATGGGTCATCGGCAGCTTTAAGCGTGTCATCAAATTTAGAGCGGAGGTGCTTCTTAAACGCTTTTAACCACACAGATGAGTTGGCGATAGGTCTGTACTTGACAGGTCCGGCGGAACCATTGGCCGGTTTCGGAATTGTCGTCTTCCGGGCTCCTGTCGACGAGGGTCTGCGGCAGCTCGTCTAGTGACTGGCAAACTGAACCAGAGGATCTGAGCATGCCTCAAAAACGGCCTCTAGAACCGTCTTTTTCATCTGTGTATCATAAAGAAGAATTGTTAGAGCGCATTCGAAGCGTTAACATGACAACACAGCCCACTGCTTATAATAATATCATTACGAAGGAGAAAATTTATGACCCCAATTGCTCACGTCCAAAACAAATGACGAATTTTAGCATAGACCACATTTTGAATAATACGAAATATAGGGTCAGAGAAATTTCGAACACACACTACACTTTTCTTTGCAATCCAGATTCACAAAACTCTTCGCCAATCATTCTGTCGAACCACCCCGTATCGGCAAACGGAAAACTAAACACCGAAACAGATGTTCAAGCAGAATGTTCGTTAATTTGAAGAATCTGACCGTCTATAAAGAGAAGTTAGTTAAAAAATTACTCCTTAAGTATTTCAACGTGATTTGTCCTCGTGCCCAAAATATACGTCAGTTCATACTCTATTCCCTATAATGGTTCTGAAATTGAATAAATAAGTCACAATCAACTTCCAAGCATTAAGCCGGAATTTAATTATTGTTGGTGTGTGCTCGATTTGCCTAAGTTCGATAAAATTAAGGGACCTACTAAATTTAAGAAGATGAGTATATTCATCCCGAATTTTATTCAAAACCAGTTCTGAGAACTCTAGAATTGTTTTCAAACACGTGAACGACTAAATCCTTCTTTGATTAGAGGCCTTATCTCCGTGACATGGGTATAAATTGAGCAAAACGACTTTATCATGCTTAATTGAAGATGTCTGATAAAACAAGTTGACCACCTGTGTCGTATTATTGAAAAAATCTTCTACGCTTAAATTTGCCATTCGTTTGGGATGTGAACAATTGGGGTTGTAAACTTTCTGCTCGGTAATTATATTATTAGTAGAAAGGGGCTACGTGATCGTGTTTTACTCTATACTATATTGGTTGGTTAGAAAGTTTAAGTGTTGCGACAATCTCAGATCTCTTGCCGACATTGATTCTTGGATCATTTTACTGATTCCGTTAGCTTTAATTTGAAACGCCTTCTAAAAGCGCCCAACTCTTCGTCTGCCGCCTGTCTGCAAATCTTGATTGATTTGAAAATTGGCCAACCGATTCAAACTCAGGCCCCCTCTTGATTAAGTGAACTTAAAGTTATTTTTATTCTACGAAACTGAACAACCATTGATGCTGGACGTGCGAGTCGATTGCCACATCCAAACTCCGTCCTTTATACATGACAGAATAGATGGCGAATTGCGGAAATGGTAATTTACACAGAAAATCAGCACATACTGCAATAGGACCGAATCGCAGCCTCGCCTCCTCATGTTGCATACCCATTTCAAAGAGGCAGCTGAAAATTCAATTTTGTGCATACTTACTAATCCAGCCAAGGCTCTTGGCTTTCAAAGCTTTTCTGCTAGTCAAACCAAAAACGAGGCACCCAAAACGAGGCCTAAATATATATAAAATAGAGGAGACAAACGTCAGGCCGAAACTGGAATGTAACTATTAATAGCACGTGCAAAACAACCCATACAGATCAAATTCGCGAATTCTTTACAATCATGTTGACCAACCAACTCACCCTCATCAACAGCAGAGATATGTGACAAATATTAATCGCACATGGCTGACAATATTTTCCGCCGAAATATTATCAGGGATTAGAGATCAGATACGACGAGTCATTGATAGTGATTAAAGATGTATGCGTAGAACGGATCTCACTTAATTGGGAATGTCATCACCAATTCCATTTAAAGAATCGTGTCGTTACAAAAATTTAAACGCGGGGGAAAAGCATTTGCGTCCGGATAAATTAATTACATTTTTAGGGTAGTGACATAGGTGGATATCGCATTGTAGCAAACATGTACACCATTTAATTTAAAGCTAATGGCATTTGGTTTATAAACATTATTTTGGTCTCATGTTATCGATCGTTATTGTTGAAAAGAATACCGGGCAAGTCGGTTGTGATTTGCGTGTAAACTAACAATTTCAGTACCCCAGATGCTCACTTCGACCGTTGCTTAACCTAGTTTAAGAGATATTTAGGTTTGTTTTTTGGAGTGGATGGGTAGTGAAAAAAGTAGATCGATTTATGTGTTTACATTATAATATTTACATTAAACTAAATGTTCTATGACGAAAATGGTTTAAAAATGCATGCACTCTTTTTTTCAATACATAATACATAAATATTTTTGTTTGCAGTATCACATAGAAAATGAAATGCTGGACATTGACTACCAGCTAGCTATTTTGGATGAAATTGAAGGCTATTATTTGTACTTTTCTTAGCTTTTCACGCAGCTGAAGAAAATGAAATACGCATTAAAAACCTTCGAAATCAAAATGATAACAATGCCGCAGGATCGTATAAAATACCGCAAGAACTAGAAACCCCGGCCCCTAAACGGCTTAAAACCATTCTCAAAGAACCAATCGCCGATCTTCGTTCTCTAAATTTTCTGAACAACCAAATCCCCTTTTCTGGAGACCATGTGTAAGTTAATATTTTCGGACGCGAGACGTCTATACCTCAATATGGAATCCAACCTTTCCCACATCGAGAAGGAAATCCAAGGAAATTGAATATCCGGATTTACAACCCCCTTCTACAAGACGAGCTTTACGAACTCGTCAAAACTGCCGAAAATATGGTTCAATTACAAGATACTATAAAAAATCCACTATCATCAACGCTTATTTCCGTTGACTGCGGACAGCTTTAGGTGAAGAAGTATGAACCCTCGGGATACCTTGACCTTATATATGCGGAGGTAAGCATTTGCTTTGTATCCACCAAATTGCCGCTTTTCGAATATCAACAGATAGCTGCTCTGCTGGCTCAAGACCTGTGACTACTCTGTTTTTGGCGTGGAACCGAAAGCGAATCCGTTGGTACTAGACGACATTCATGTGGTTATTGTAAAGACCGACAAGCAGCCTTTCCGAATAGTCCAGCGGCGAGTATGCAAAGTTCGACCATCAACGGTTCCAGACGACCAAGTGGCGAGGATGTGATAGGCTAACTGGACCCAAATAATGGGAAAAGACCACTGTACCGATTAGTCTGGTTGGCGGGACTACCGGGCATCGTGAAAACAACTCTCGCGCACCTGTTGGCCATACAAGCTGGCTTCCAGGTTGTGGATATATCTTTTGTACCCATCAGACGTGCACGAGTGGATAACCGGAGTATAAGCTGTCAGTAATTCTGAGCAGTTCTCGAATTGTACTTTTGTTGTTGCCTATTAGATTAACTGAGCTCCATCAATTTCAGCGACGACAGCAGTTCACGGCTATGCGCGAACGTCTCGAGGCAGTGGTCTCGAGTCAGTCCAGCTATCGAAGGCCTGAAGCCTTCCTGCCTCATCGTGGATAAAATTGATGGCGCGCTTCCTGCTGCCGTGGAGGAAAAAGAACCAGCTGGTGTTGCGGCGCCTTGTCATTTGCATCTGCAACGACCTGTGCGTTTTTCTTGGCTTACTTTTATGCTGCTATCTCTCTTACCGACGGTAGGGATCCGCGTTTTCAGTTACCCGTTTTTACCGACAGGACCAATCTGGGAATGGTGACAGCGAAAGACTGCGTTTTGAAAGCTTCGCGACTGATTGGCGAATAGCATGAAGGCGTTGTATAGGGGTGGAGACAGCTTTTCGGTTTATAGGCGCAGACGTTTCTTTTCGCCGTCGGAGAGCTGGTGGCGTCCGTCTGTATAAAAGATTCGACCGCACCGACTTGGGCAGCGTCATCTCCACTGCAGGGCTGTCAAAGATAGCCTAGTTATATCCCCATTGCCGGTTCCGGATATTTCATGGAATGTCTTGTCGCTGGATGTCCTCGCTGTTCTTCTTCTTCTTTGCTGGAAGAGGACAAGCCGGCGAATCGTAGCCGCCAACGCGCGGCGATCGGAGGCTGTCAGGTCAGAACAGATGGTGAATTAGTTCTGTTTCCAACGACGTCATCCTTAATGGTGCTGATCCACATGTTAAGTTGACAACCGGCCCGGAATAGTCAATCAGTGTATGTTGACGGCGCAAGATAGATGTGTATGAGCTCTGTCGCTGGGCGGCGCATAACGTTGCTGAGCCGACGGTGTTGTTGGAGGGTTGACGGCTTCTCCGCATCTGAACATTTACGCCTTATTTCGTTGTTGGAGAGGTTGTCGCGAAAGTCTGCTTTCAGGATTCGTTGCAGACACTAGTGATCATAATACTCTTCGACACGCAGTTGCCAGGTTTCACAGCCGTAGTGAAATAGCGGCGCGATTGGCAGGAATCTTTGTACGAGGGCTTATCTCTGCTCTGCCTAACAGGATAGTACGAAAATGCTGGAACGCATTCCTGGCGCTGTCGACTCGTAGTTTGACCTCCTCCTTCGCTTGGTCATTCGGGAGTATTGAAGGGCCCAGGCACATAGTCGAACGGCGAATCTTTGATGTAAATAAGTGTTGACGCTAACGTTCAGGGGCAACGTAGTCGCGAACTGTCGCTTGTTGGACGATAAGTATGACTTCAGGAGGTTTACAATTTTTCGGGAATCCCTTCCGCTTCAATTACTGCCCAGAGTTACTCCCCGATTAAAATAACGTCCGGATGTCGATGGTTGGCTTTTTGTACTTGTTTTGATCCCCGTCCCCCTATTCCCTGCGAGCTTCCGGCGCCTCCTGCTACATCCTTCGGATACCCTCGATCGATTTGAACCGCCTTGTTGGCCGGTCGGCTCGACTCCATTACCTTGGCGGAGGACATCGAAGGAGTCGACAAGCACTTCCTGTCCACCCTGGCAGAGAGCAGGGGTCGGGACCTTTGTGCCTGCCTCAACGCACTCCGGGTTATCTCTTTTCCCAACGCACCTGCTTCCTTGGACCGGCTATCTTCCCCTGATGGAGGTCGCAGCAAATTGTAGGGAACGCTTCTGGTTCCAGAACCGCGGGCCGTCGACACAATGCAGACCAAAGCGCTACATTGGTGAAGGGTTCGAATACAATGTGGTGGCTCTCTTCTACTGGAAGATGGGGTCCCCCATTAAGATGATTGGGTATAGTTTGCCACACGTTGT
>JAPUBX010002782.1:0-22238 GCA_028672205.1 Proteocephalus fallax
TACCCGCTGTCGTCTAGCCGAGGACGCGGTCGTGATTATCGATTATCAAAGCCAGCTGATTCTCTAGCATGAGGGTGGTCAGGTAAGGCACAGAATCGATCAAAAATGACGACGAAAACCACGGAGAGGCCGACTTGAGAGTCGATGTGGTTCCGCCCGTCCGCCATTAACCATCCAGCAGTGTATCCATCCACGAGGGCGGTTGGCTTTCGGTTGTCGGCGGTGGCGAGGCTGTCGGTGAACGAAGTCGGCCAGTGGACCTGTTGCTGCAAAAGCAAATGTTGGCGATATGCACTGACACCATAACACGTGCCCAAAAATAAAATGTACATTATTAGCGTTTTAATTCGGACACTCGGGAAGCCTGAATCCAGAAACTGAGACCCAATGATGTTGGCTTGTGTTAAAAGTCATGGAGTTGTTTTTTATGAGGTAGGTGTTGTGCCTCACAATAGGATACATGGTGTTGAGAGAGTCTGATCGTCCAGGTATAAAACGCGAAGACAATAGCTTAGGAAAAGCTATCCCGTGGACGTGCAATACTAAGTTGCTCGTCAATAAAAATGGCTCCCACTAAGGAATCTGATCTAGACCACCCAAAGGACGATACCACGGCAAGAGCCAACCAGAGTTGGTAAATTCCCGCATCTTCATTCAGTGAAATACTTTATCTGCATTGGCGACTTTAACCACGCACCCTTTTCAACAATCCAAATCAATCCAAGGTAAAAGTTCGCGGGGATAATATGATTATTATTGTTTCTCATACTGCATCATGATTCGATCGAATGGTGCGTCACCAAAAAAATTGGGTAATCCGGTATCACGAATGCGTACTTCGTGGGGTCAATATCATCGTTTTCAGGCACCACGTTTAATCTATTTTACTGTTTCCCTTTATAGCTGGGGAAAACAGTCATTTGACATTGATCAATCAATTATTCAACCACTAACCGTCTGCAAACTGGCATCTTTCATCCTGCGATTGAGCCCAACATAAAACTCTGCGGTTCTCCGGCTTTCTTGACGAAAGACTGGGTTTTCGTGGGAGAAATCAGCATGCGAAAATCAGCGGGCATTACTGGTCTCAAACGCCAAGCCCCCCACTCCCGCGATTCGCTCACCTCGCGCGTAGGCTGCTATCGCTTGCAGTTGTGGAGGCGGATGGAGTGGAGGCGTTTTCGTGGCGCTGCGCCCGGTGCCATCGACTTGCCTGGTTGACGCGGCAGGCGAGAATGTGCGCCGGCGGAATCGTGAAGACGGCCTGCCACGCTGAGAAGAGGTTATGCTGGACGTCCTTCGTGCCGCCGTTCAGACCCTCCATGAGCTCCTGCAGCGACGGCAGAAGCTTGTGGTGAGACTGGGTTGGCTTGACAAACTACCAATCAAGAGATATAGAGAGATAGATGTAATTGCTACCTAGAACCAGTGTGTGGCCTCCGATGTTGCTGGGCTGAGTTTGACTAAGTTGCCGCAATGTGTGGCAAACTATACCCAATCATCTTGATTGGGGACCCCATCTTCCAGTAGGAGATAGCCACAACATTTGATTCGAACCCTTCACCAATGTAGCGCTTTGGTCTGCAGTGTGTCGACGGCCCGCGGCGCTGGAACCAGAAGCGTTCCCTACAATTTGGTGCGACCTCCATCTAGGAGGAGATAGCCGTTCCAAGGAAGCAGGTGCGTTGGGAAAAGAGATTACCCGGAGTGCGTTGAGGTCCCGACTCCTGCTCTCTGCCAGGGTGGACAGGAAGTGCTTGTCGACTCCTCCGATGTCCTCCACCAAGGCAATGGAGTCGAGCTGACCGGCTTACAAGGCGGTTCAAATCGATCGAGGTTATCTAAAGGATGTAGCAGGAGGCGCCGGAAGCTCGCAGGGAACAGAATGACGGGGATCAAAAGAAGTAAAAAAAGCCAATTATCGCCTGTTTCATCGACATCCGGACGTCATTTGAATCGGGGAGTAACTCTTGGTAGTAATTGAAGCGGAAGGAATTCCCGAAAAATGGTGAACCTCCTGAAGTACAAACTTATCGTCCAACAAGCGACAGTTCGCGACTACGTTGCCCCTGAGCGTTAGCGTCAACACGTATTTACATCAAAGATTCGCCGTTCGACTATGTGCCTGGGCCCTTCAATACTCTCGAATGACCAAGCGAAGGAGGAGGTCAATCTACGAGTTGACAGTGCCAGGAATGCGTTCCAGCATTTTCGTACTATCCTGTTACTCAGAGCAGAGATAAGATCTCGTACAACTATTCCTGCCAATCGCGCCGCTATTTGACTACGGCTGTGAAACCTGGAAACTGCGTGTCGAAGAGTATTATGATCACTAGTGTCTGCAACAAATCCTGAAAGCGGACTTTCGCGAAAACCTCACCAACAACGAAAAAAGGCGTAAATGTTCAGATGCGGAGAAGCTGTCAACCCTCCATCAACACCGTTGGCTCAGCCACGTTATGCGCCGCCCAGCGACAAAGCTCATAAACATCTATCTTGCGCCGTCACCATACACTGATTGACTATTCCGGGCCGGTTGACAACTAAACATGTGGATCAGCACCATTAAGGATGACGTCGTTGGAAACAGAACTAATTCACCATCTGTTATGACCTGACAGCCTCCGATCGCCGCGCGTAGGCGGCTACGATTCGCCGGCTCGTCCTCTTCCATCAAAGAAGAAGAAGAAGAGCGAGGACATCCAGCGACAAGATATTCCAATTAAATATCCGGAACCGGCAATGGGGATTTAAACAAGGTAAAAACGGGTAACTGAAAACTCGGACCGCTATCGTCGGTAAGAGATAGCAGTACAGAAGAAAGCAAAGAAAAGCGCACAGGTCGTTGCAGATGCAAATGACAATGCGCCGCAACACCAGCTGGCTCTTTTTCCTGCATCGCTGCTCCGCTGTATTTGTGCCCGAAAACGTAGCAGCAGCCGCCTCGACCAGGACCTAAACGGCAGCAGGAAGCGCGCCATCAATTTTATCCACGATGAGGCCGGAGGGCTTCAGGGCTTCGATGGCTGGACTGACTCGAGACCACGGCCTCGAGACGTTCGCGCATAGCGGCCAACTGCGGTCGTCGCTGAAATTGATGGAGCTCAGTTAATGTTATGGGCAGCAACAAAAGTACAATTCGAGAACTGACAGGTTATACTCCGGTTATCCACTCGTGCATGTCTGATGCGTGGAAAAGATAGATTCAAAACCTGGTAGCCAGCGTGTTTGGCCAACAGGTGCGCGAGAGTAGTTTTCGCGATGCCCGGTAGTCCCCCTAAAAAGACAGTGGTTTTTTCCCATCATTTGGGTCCAGTTGGCCTATCAAATCCTCGCCACTTTGTCTCTGGAACCGTTGATGGTCGGACTTAGAATACTCGCCGCTGGGCTTTCGGAAAGGCTGCTTGTCGGTCTTTACAATAACCACATGAATGTCGTCTAGTACCAACGGATTCGCTTTCGGTTCCACGCCAAAAACAGAGTAGTCACAGGTCTTGAGCCAGCAGAGCAGTTGTCTGTTGATATTCTAAAAGCGGCAAATTGGTGGAGACAAAGCAAATGCTTTACTCCGCATATATAAGGTCAAGGTATCCCGAGGGTTCATACTTCTTCAACTAAAGCTATTAGTTACTCCCAAAAGTACTGATGATCACGGAATTAACGAACCAGGGGAAATTAAATGAACGGCGAGACACGGGGACTCGGCCAATTTGTTGGTCCTTCAAGATTTGAGGGGTTCCTTGTTTCCACAACCAACCTAGGCCTTCCGTCGAAAACGACAGCGGCGCTTGAAAACAGACACCATCACAACTACAACAACCGCCAGGCACTGCTACAAGCGTCGGCAGAATCGGGGTAGTCCCCAGTTCCTCAGCTGTTCCCCTTGGATACCTGTTGGATAAGAAAGAAAAAAATATACCCAGATGTAATATTCTTTTTGGACCAAAGTGAATTAAATTGCCACTTCACTAACGTTAAGGCTGCACTGGTAAAGAAGATTTCCAGGCACACGTTCTCCATCAACGTAAACGGCGATATGGGCAGCGGCTATTTGGTACTTGTCGATGAAGGCGGGTTTTCCTGATCTTTAAAGCAGAGACGATGGCGAGAGTGCTCGATGGTCGCCAAAGATGGTGTGCATTCCTGACTTTGACGGTGGTTGTCCTTAAACTGACATCTCTCTCCCTCTCTGCCTCTCTCGTTACTCTCGCTTCCCCTTCTCTTTCTTCAGCTTCAATGCTATGGTGGCCCCCAGCGCACCCAACTCGTCTCCCTCTCAAGATGAAGACTGTCGAGGGGACTAGATTCATTTCCTCGACTTCGAGTGCCCCCCCTAGTTCGACCTTAAACACTCCCTTTAATAGCGTTACACTCAAAATCAAATGCGCGGACAACCATACTCAATGCAATCCCTGCAAGACGAATGGGCATTCTCAACAGCTCGGACACGCAGTCAATGAGGTACTCGAGTAGTCTTCAGAGAATGGCCTTCTGCTGAACGCGTCAAAATCCATCGTCATTACTTTTTCCATGAGAAGAGATGTTTACACTCAGGAAATCGCTTTATTCAATTATTATTATTTTTTAGAGCAAACATGTCCACCCCGAGGCCTTCAGCGATCGGATTGTTTTTTATCGATAAGGATCACTCAAGGACCATTAGTGAAATTTATGGTCAAGTTTGCACAGTACGTCGGTGTCTACTTTTGTAATCGAGTAATAATAATCGAAAAGATGCGCCAAAATCATGACGAAAAACCTATGTTACGAACCGTTTGCAATCTGTCGCTTCGCTGTTCTTTTCTTAATATTCCAAGAATGATTTGCGGTGGTTTGTCGAAGGTACCAGTCCTCTGCTTTGATGTCGCTGTCTGGACTCATAGTCCTCATAGTCCTCGGCTGCCATTGTTGGACCGTTAGCGGCTGCTGCGAAAGCAAATCAGAGCGATACTGGTTCAGACCGGAGTCCTACGTCGTTTTCCTTGCCCCCAACAGCGAATGCTTCACCATTTCGGCCAGGCAGGCAACACCGATTTTGTTGTCGTTTAGCGTAAATACGGTGATCTTTACCTGCGTGTGCAACAAATTGTCCTGACATTACAGCAAACGACGCGTTGTTTAGTGTGGAACAGGTGGCGCCACAAGCACAATTCAGATTTTTTCCAGAAGCGACTCGACCCTTAAAAACGGCAGATACCTTCCGCAAGGCAGAACTGATCTGAGAGGCCGCATCGGATTCTGATATAGATCTTTTTCAGCTACCGCACTACGTTTAGTCGGCCTGTCAGCGGTTTACAATCGGCGTTTGGCCGCTGACGAATGCAGATGCTTCGAATTAATACGTGAATTCCGAATTGAGTGTCTCGAAGAGACCAAAGGCATTTTTTATATCCTGAGACATGACAGATTCCCCGACCAAAGGTGCTTTTCCTGCCGACACCCACGCGCGCACACGTAGGTGTTCTGTTGCCAATCATCAAGACCACCGCAACCCAGATGCCATACGATCTATGTCCACGCCAAAATATTCCAGCCAGCTTAACGACTCTCTCAATGACGTTCCTCGCCTTTTCCTTCTTCACGAAATGGAATTTCCGCGTGTTAGGTTCTACTGATCTTTAATTGTGGTTTAAAGCGCCACGAATAACAGAAATACCGCGATTATCCAATTTGCCTCCTATTTAAAACATAACTTTTTCGCTTTCCTGGACAGTAAAACCATTCACTGACAGTAGAAACCCACCCATCCTCTCCATAACACACGAACCAACCAATCGTTCACGTTCCTGTTTCATTAGACGCTCCTGTTCCGCCTTGTTTTCAGCAGCGGCTGTTAAAATACAGAAACAAATGAGTCGTTTTATTAACAGAAATACCGCGATTATCCAATTTTCCTCCAATTTTAAAAAAATTACTCTTATTAGCGTTTTGATGCAGTACGAAAACAACTTCAAAACAACCAATTATGTTCAGACAGATAGCTTTCAAGGTATCGTCAGTTCAGCATGATAAAGTCGTTTTGCTCTTTTTATACCCACGTTACGGAGATTGTCCCTCAAAATGTTGGAGTATTTATGCGTGCAATTATTTGAAAGATGCTTGTGTTGTCAGAACTTGTTTTGACTAAAATTCTGGCACTCTCATTGCTAATGCATATGCTCATCTTCTAACATTTCGTTGGTCCCTAAATTTTATCGAACCAAGGCAAATCGAGCACACAACGACAATAATTTAATCACGGCTTAATGCTTGGAAGTGGATTGCACAATTAACAAAGCCCGCTCGATTTAAGCAGACAGCACAGTCTGGTTAAACAAATAGCTGACTAATTTATATAGTAGAATATAACAATCGATAATGAAATCGAGACCGATGTCAACTGCATATGTAATCACTGGTCATAACGCTGGCTGGAACTTATTTACGGTATTACCAGACAAGACTCGTCTCAAAGGGCGAACTCGAAAACCTCTTGGGGAAAAAGGATTAAATATTACAGGTTCCATAAGAATCCTCATTAACTGACGATCAGTCAAAATTCGAAGGTGTCTAACTTACAACGACAGATTATTTTAATAACATGAACCGGTTCGGGATCTGCATAAATCTGCCATATGTCACGTGGAAATCTTGGCACCCCATATAATACAACTTAACACAACCAAAACGAATTTGAGGTCCCTTAAATCGAGCACACAACGACAATAATTAAATAACAGGAAAACGCTTAAAAGCGGATTACACAATTCACAAAGCCGACCAAATCAAAATTCCCATCGTATAGATAATGATTTATTTATTCAAATTGAGAGAAATTGTCCGGGTGTAAGGAGGGACTGGCGCCAATTTCACATAAGTTGGGCGCTAGGACAAATCGATTTGAAATAGTAAAGAAGGAAAGTTTTAATAAACTTCTCTTGATTAAAGCTCTGTTGATGTCCATTGATAGAAATCAGGATTCTACAGGGTTTTACCTCCATCAACATATTAACATCAAAATCGGGTAACTCAGTGATTTGTTCGGTTGGATTCATGGTAGAGTGTAGCATATTCGCGTAAAATATTTCGTAACTCTGTAGAGCAGTTACTACGCTTAGTGGACCTACCTTTGCGAAGTGACTGAAAAGTGGAGATTTGAGTTTCAGGTGGCATTTGATGGGCATTTCTTTGATTCGATCGCAGACGACAGAAGAAGGTGTCGTGAAGGAGGTCAGTTGAATTCCTTCCAAGTCAGACACATCGACTATACGTTGGTCAACCAACATACCCCTTATGTGCAACAAGACGGCCTGATACGATGGGTCATCTGGATTTTGGTAGAGATTAGACAAATTAATCCTTACCGCTGGAAGACGAGCAGGCGTAAGCAACGCGGAAGAAGACGCAAATTATGAAGAAATTCATTCCGTCAGCCAGTTATTTCTACAAGCTAAAGCAGCTTCTTTTATCCCACCTAAAATTGGCGAGACTATCCAATGGGACTGTTATGTGCCAGGGAATGGTGTTTTAAGAATTTGTTTATGAGCAGTCTTGTTAAATCGACAAGAATTTGGCTGGTATTGTAAATGTTGCAATTTAACTTTCCAGGCATTTGGCGTAACCTAATTATTATCGTTGGGTGTTGAATATAGATTAATACAATAAGAGCGAGGAACCTCGAATTCGTTCTGTGGTGGAATCTCGTATTATTTGATGTTCCAAGATTTCCAACTTGACATATGGCAAACATATGCAGATCTTAAACTGTTGACAAAACCTGGACTCTCGTTGCTGGACGAATATACTCATTTTCTTAAATTTACTAACACACGCACGGGGCTTATTTGTTTGTAATACTGGAATTTATTACTTTTGTAATGCATTCATGTATATAAATGCATGTCTTTACACAAATATACCATATCTGGTGAAGCAATCATAGATATTTAGTCACAAGAATAGTCACTGAAGGTTTCATAAGAATCCATTTAAGCCGACGTTCAGTCGAAAATTCGTAGGTGTTACACTTTTAAGAGAGTTCATCTGAATAGCATGAACAATCCGCATAAATCTTCCATATTTAACGTTTACATTTCTGCCCATCAAATAATTATAGGTTTCATCGCGGAACGAATTCGAGGTCCCTCAATGTTATCGCACGAAGTCAAATCGAGCACACAACCACAATAATTAAATTATGGGAACATGATTGGATGCGGATTGAACCATTCACAAAGCCCGCCAAATATTTGCTCGATTTCAGCACACGGCACATCAACAATCTCATGTTGGTAAAACAAACGACACTCTGATTTATATAGTAGAATAGAATAATCGATGATGAAGTCCAGACCGATGGTAACCGGATACGTAATAACCGGCCATTACGCTGGCGGGAAGGTATTCACTTTGAATACGTCGATAATTGTTCAATAACAAAATGACAGTTTATCTATACAAACCGCGTCGAAATAGTTGAGGAGGAATGCTTTAATATAATTTTCTTTATAAGAGTTCCGTTTCTGTACATTAATGGTAATTCAGATTTTGAAGGGTTTCACCTTTATGACCAAATCAACATCAGTGATTTGTTCAGTTTGATTCATTGAAAATAGTGCGCTACTGATGTGAGATATCTCGGTACCCTGTAGAGCAATAAGTAACCTTACTTGACCTACAGTTTCGAAGTGGCTGAAAACTATGGATTTAACCTTCAGGTTGCATTCGATGCAACTTTCTTTGGTTTCAGTCGAATGCCTTCCCAGTCAGACAGCTCGATTATTCGTCGGTCGACAACCACATTCTTAATGTGCAACAAGACGGCCCGAGTCGATGGTGCATCGGGGTCTAGGAAGAGATTAGATCAACAAATCCTTACCACTGGAAGACCAGCAGGTGTAAGCAACGGCGAAGACGGCGCAATTTATGAAGGAATTCATTTTGCTAGGGAATTATTTTTTCAAGCAAAAGCCGGTTTCTTTTAGAACAACTTAAATTGGCGAGACAAGCAAATCGAAGTGCTAGATTCTAGAAAATGGTTATACTGAATTTCTGTGGTGGTATTGTATGGAGGGTTGAATTAACCCAGAATGTATAATAGATAAATTGTCTGTTATATCGGTCGAACTCAAAAAGCCAACCGAGACCTTTAACGAATAAGACACGTGCAGCAAGGAGAAATATTCGTAAGTGTAACGTACAATATACGTTTGTATGGTAAAACACAATAAATAATTAAAGTTAGCAATCACCACATCCACCTGGGTGCAGCAGCTTCGATGGCATGCGGTAGTTTACTGACGATTTCAAACCCAAACGCTCCGAGCGCCGAGGTAGAGCTTGCGAGCTTTGGTCTGGAACGGATGGAGTCGTATTAGCCGGATCAGCTGGTTCAGAAGGATGGGAATTAATAACAGTGAAATCTGGTTCAGAAGGATGGGAATAAGTAACATCGATGATAGTAACAATACGATTTACACTTCTTCTAAGAATAAGACCGCAAGACGGTCGAATATCATTCCCTTTGAAAAAGGTGACCTCTCCCGATCCAAAGCATTGGAAAGAGTTTGCGCCACTTGAATAACACAACGGGATTTTTAGCAGTGTTGCTTGATCAGCGGATTAACCGCCACATTATAATCGACACATCGTCGGAATAGCTGGAAGAGTCTCTCTTCATGATCATGCCTGCTGACACAAATGACAAAAATGTCATCTTGATAAACTTCAATACCATTAAGGCTATCCAATATGCCATTAATGCACTCCTGGTAAATAGCCGGGGCAACATTTTGCCCAAAAGGTAGAAAGTTGTACCTGAATAACTCGAAGGGTGTATTAATAACTGTCAGCAAACTGGATTCATCATCCAGTGGAATCTGTACGTTTGCATCTTTTAGATCAATTTCGGAGAAGAAACTGCACCCCTAGAATTTATAGAGGATGTCTTTTTGTTCCGGAGTAGTGCATGTCATCCTGTAATCACCACATATCCTGGGCGCACAACCGTCGGATTTTATTGGTGTAACAATGGGAGTGGCCCATTGTGAAGAGCTCACTTGAGTCAGTATATTACGCTCCATCAATTGGGCTTTGGGACGTTTCATTCTACCAGTCACTCTGGTGCACTTTTGGACCAGATCTTTGAACTCGGAATCAACTGCCGATAATTAATTGAAACTCAGTTGAAACTTGAGTTGTTTCAAGACGGTCAAACCGATAATAGCTGGACACGTCGCCGACACCAAGAATTTGCATGTGAATCTGGTGCCATCTCGGACAATATGAATCATACAAAAGCCAAAGATTATCAATGAATGACCAGTGATACCAATAATCAACTGGTCGGTCTTCGGTACACATGGAAGTGGACACAACATCTTCAATGCATGGATGGGAATGAGCGATTCAACACTCCCAGTATCAACCATGAAGGACAGCTTTTTCCCTTGGTAATTAACGAGTTCCTTGGAAATATGGTGACCGCTCTTACTGCTAGAACTCATCAGAGCCATGTCAAATATATTGTCCTCTGAATCGTTAGTTATCGCACAAACCTTGGATTTGCAGACCGATTTGATGTGGCCTATTTTGCCACAATTATAGCATTTCGCATCACGGAATTTACATTGCTCCCGTGAATGCAATTTGCCACACGAATGACATGTATTGAATGAATTATCAGTCTTGGTTTTGCGATTTTTGAATATCCGCGCGTTTGGTCTCCTAGGGATAGATCTGGTGTGAAACACGGGATCTGGAATATGAGAAATTTTGATAATTTTCGAGACATCTTCGAATTGTTCGCATATAGCTCGAACACTTTGGAATGTAGGATTCTTTAGTAATAGTAATTGTCTTTGGAGATTTGGATCATTGATGCCTGCAATTAAACGGTCGCGTAATTGCGTGTCCAATTGAGCTTCAAAGTTGCATTTTGCTGCCTGGGTCTGAAGTAGAAGTATAAAATCTCGAATTTTTTGGTCGTATTTTCGCATGATGGTATGGAATATGCTCCGTTCAGCAGCCTCAAAAGCTATAGGCTGAACATGCTTGAACTCAAATTATTTAAGTGTTTTCTGTCGTTAAAGTAAGACACTGAAGAATTTCCAACTGAGCGTCAGCTAAGGAGGATTCCTATTGAACCTACAATACCTATTCTTGTTTCCCGACAATCCTTGTAACCTATTGAAGAATTGGGAAACTGAAGATGAAGCTGCAAGTTGTGGAAAGTTTTTTGTAACTTTCTAACGGTGGAATTTCGGATTGATAGATTACACAATAAAAGAAGGCGAATAATGTCATTTTGGAGTTTGGATGTTTATATGATGCCATACGAAAACGTGTACCGCTACTTTTACATCCGTGTTATACAAAATGCGCCATGAATGAACTCATCTTTCGTCTATCTCTACTTATAAAATACAAGTAGCTATGGGCACTCTGGGTTATGTTAGGCAAAAACAGATTTGGTTCCGCACACTATCCAAATTGTATTGTAAAACCCAGCTGATTGATGGGGTCTTTCGGACGACGACGACGATCGGATTGGCTAATGCACACCAAACCACATGCAGTGACCTCAACGTAAATAAAGACAACATCGAAAACAACAACATTGATTAGTGCATTGACTTTTGATCCCCATTTCTGGTTGGTGCGTTTCTTGCAACTGCATTCCCGGAGTGGATGGGAGTGTGGTAGTTTAGTAGTTGGGTTTGGCTGGTGGGTAGAACGCGGAGGGTTACAGAAACTGTCCTGGGATTCCAGGAGCAGCATCATCAGATGTGTCCAGGCTGTGGCTACCCACGCGAAATGACCATTAAATTTCGATTAGGTACGTGCGTGCGTGTGTCTTGTGGTCAAAAAAATGCAACCCCCTCTCCACCGCTGCCACCGACATGGTGCTAATTGGTCACTTTACGCGTGGTGGGCAGATACTGCAACGTCTACAATTCCCTTTGTCTTCAATTGGCGCCGAAAATCGCCTTGTTCGGTTTAACGCATCCATCGACACGCAGTATTTCATTGGGACCAGGGTTCACCGGTAAATCTGGTTTGATTGGGTTATTCACGATGTAGACGCGACCTGGGGATACCTGCAGGTTGTACAAGACAAGTTACTATTTTAATAATGACAGTGTGTTAGTAATTGAAGCAGACGGTCTTGCAATACAGACCAACGTACGGAACCGCGGTTAAGCCGATCTCATGAACAATTGCGATGATTAAACCACTGCCCAAACAGCTTCACGACCTTCCATCCCACCTCGAACACGCCCAAGCAGCATCTGAGTCCTGAAGGCCAGTTCAAAGAAATTGAAGATCAATCGAATAATTGATGGATAATGCACACTTCCTACCCTCCCATCGACAGAAAACGCAAAAACACGCTTATTTTGTCGGAGTCCAATTTCGGTACCCATACAAATCACCTCTCTCTCGACGTTGAACAGCTCGCATGTGTGAAGTAACTAGGTATAAACCCACCACGACGACAATCTACAAAATCCTTCGTTGAACCATTCATAGAATACTGTCATTTCAGCCTCCTTATTAATTTGGTTGCGTAATTCATCAAAGTTGCATCCGCCGTGTCTGCTATCTGGTAAAATCGGCCATGACGTGTGGGGAGGGGCCATGGTGTTGCCACCGGGAAAATCTGTTTGATTGGTTTGTAGTGGTGGTTGTGGGGGTTTGCGGCTTGAAGGGACACACATGTACGCCGGTCTACCTAGATGGCGTGAATTAATAAATCGAAGGTTGTTTGCGCGCACTGTGGTGCAATCAAATTCTTCGTTATCCCAGAGGTGGGTCGTGCAGGTCTTTTAAAGAGGTCGCGTTGATGCGATTGAAAAGTCGCAGCGGTACTGCCGATATGATAGCAACCGTTCCAATTGGGATTTTATCGTATCTGGGGGGAGGCAAATTGGGCGGCGATGAGTAATGATGAATTTTGTTTGATTAAGTCGCTTTTTGCAAGCTCGACTGGCCTGAGGGATTTTGCTGCTGATCAAAAAAACCAGCTCCACACGTAATCACGCCGAGTAACCTTCTTTTTGGTCAGCAGAGGCAGAAACAACAATCACACAAAAGCTACGACGACGACGACGACGACGACCAAGGCAAATCGGTTGCTGCTGGGTTGTCGAGGCGTGGTCGGGTGCACGCACGGGGCGCGCTTTCTGTTTGTGTGAAACTTGAGATGTTAAGCTCGGCAACGCAGAAGTCAAAGGCCGAACACCCGGACAACTAAAATCCTCGGAGAGTGGGTGATTGCACCAAACAATTTCTTTCCTTTATCGAAACCACGACGCCATCAAAGAGTATTAACTATTATTCACTCAAAATATACATCCGAAGCTGCAAAAGAAGCTGCCATTCCAAACGTGCCCATCTAGTCCAGTCTGACCAGTGCATTGTCGATGGTCAACCGAAAATATATGAGAAGGACGACCGAAGCTGTTCACGTTGTCGCCATCCTCAAACAACGTCGCATCCGTTCGAATTGTCTCTCAAACACAACCCCACTTGTGACCAGCAACATCATGAAATTGCATTTAATAGCCTAAATGCTCATACAACAACCTCCATTGTTTCTTATTTGAAGGTGACGATGTTATTGGGCCATTGATTTTTCCTGTTATGCAACGCAATGACTTTACTACTAGCTGGACACCTCCACCACGCGTTTCTGTGCCGCAGTTGACCTGTGTTTCCAGTTGACCAAAGTGTCAATCCCCCCTGCAGGTTACAAAGATTGGGCGTACCCATGGAAGCGCTCAAAAAGGGAGGCACTAACAGGTGTCCCGTAGCCAATCATTAACACAACCGCAACCCAGATGGCAGACCAACCGGACATTCTACGCCCACTCTGATAGATCCTCGCATTATTCTCGATGATATTCCAGATATATACACGCCTCTACCCTCTTCAAAAGACGTATCTCCATTTTTCCCTCTTCCGCGTGCTTCGATGTTTATTGATGTTTAAGCACAAATCGATTCCACTTGGTGAAGCATTTACATTGCGCTTTAGATCGCTACGAAAATTTATTTCAAAATCCTTTTACTTCGTGGTCTTTGTAGTCAATTACCGGCACCTAGTCACACACAATCGTGAAGCCTCATCCTCCTTGCCAAATAACTGCGGTGTACTACAAGGCGCTGTGCTATCTCCTTTCCTGTTCAACTACTACACGTCGAGCCTTCGGTCCCCTAACGACGCGACACTAATAAAATACGCGGATGACCTGACTTTGTGCCATCCATGCAAGACGCGCAGTTTAAGAGCGCGCAATCGACTTAAGTCGGGTGCCAGTGTCTCTGCGAAAACGATCCAGTCGGTTGTAACCTCAATTGACAACTCTCGAATCAGACATGCAAGTTGGGGGAAAATTGACTTTACTTCTAGCAGGACATCGGTCGGCGAAGAACGCGACTTAATCGGGGGAAGTTGGTGCCTGTCGGAAGAAGACAGCAGACTCGGTTATAACGATTTCCCACATGGCATAAACCTTCCTTGTACATCTGATGCTGTTGTTGTTGTTTGTTCCTCGGTTTCTAAATCGCTCGAGTTCAGTGCAATTCCATCCCGCCATTAACCCGACACATCACCATTTCCCGACGTGTGTCAAGGAGATGTGAAACTAAACTTCCACGAAACCGACGACGACGGCGTGTGAGGAGAAGAAGAAGAAGAGAGCCGTTTACCGGTTATTCGCTTGGGTGACGATTCGGCCCGAAGGACTGGAAGGCCCCGAAGAAGCGCGATGCCGGTTCGAGAGACGCTTTTATGGCCAGTGGCTCGGAGATGCGTCCGGTGGAGGTAAAGTCGAGCAAAGTGCTCGCAAGCCAGAACATTCTGGAAACAACAGACAAAGCAGACGACTCATCGTGGTCTCTTCAGCATCGACAGCAGTTTGGCAGAGATTCGGGCGGTTGCTGTTGTTTTCGGGCTAGAGGATATGCCGACTGCCTTGTGGATGACTGACTGCTGAGGTGAAAACATGCCCTGCTCTGCGTGGCTCTGCATCTCGGAGATCGTCGTCCAACACAATGGACTCTCCGATGCATTTTTAAGCCCTTAATAAAATTCGTTGAAATAGTGGCAAACAACAAATATTACTCACGCCACTCCGTACGTTTTAATGGTGTCGTACAGTTTAATAGTGACAATTTCGGTGGTCGTCAAGGCCTCAATGTAGACATTAGATACACAACGTAGGTGACGACAACCTGGTGTGAATGACGTGCGAGAAGTCACGACACAGAGACAAAGCCCGACAAAAAGAATGCCCCATGAGCGAGTTCAACTTGAGTGCAAAGGACGAATTGAGTGAAACTAAAACACCAGATTGCAAACAAACCGTCACGAGAAGAGGCAGCACTCAAAAACGTCAAGTGGAAACTGTTTGACCACAGCAATCACCGCAGGTTCTTACATTGTGTGGAAAGGAAAAGATAAACAGGTTCATTTGAATGTCATGTCAAGTCGCAACAAGACCAACTTTGCTAACACGAATAAACGCGATAGTGGAATTCGATCAACAAAAGTGACAAGATCAACGGACTAAATTCGACCAACTTATCGCTCGAGGCAAAGCCAAAAGACGGCGCTCGGCTTGACAAAATAAATTGACAACCGAATGATCTCGAGGTGTCTGTTGCGATGTGTCTGCCCTCTAACTCATATGGAGTGTCGCTGCCGTTGTTAAGGCGGCCTCCCTAATTGGCTGAAGGTCATTTTGCAGGGCGATCACGCCGCCTTTCCTCTCCCACTCACACGGCAAAGGCGGCATACAACCACTCGACTATTGTGGTTGAAACTGCTGTCAATTCTGTCAATTTCTGATGCCATCCTGCTCCTCCATTTCGACAAACCAACCGCAAATAGACACCCACCACCAACAGCGTGTGGAATGAGTCCCTCAATCGATTAGATTAGGACACGACCGCATGTTGGCAAACGGGTGGGCATCCAGCGTCGTGACCTTTGACCCCGGCGTGGTTGTCTGCACGCTGCGAGAGATAGAATTGAATTAATGACAGTTTTCTCGGGGAGCCAAAATAAACGCAGAAAGGTTTGGTGCTCCTCGAAGCCACCCGGAACCTCTACTTAACCAGGAAATCCAACCAGGTTTATACGTGTAAAGTATCATTCGCATCGACCTGTCGGCTTCTGTTGTGGGAGTCCAGTTTCGGGGCGAAATCGATCTTCCTTGGTCCCCATACATATCACGACAACTTTCACCGTTTCTTGTTAGACGGTTACGATTATATTGTGAGATTGTCGCTTTTAATAAACTTAAAGGTCAAATAAAATGAGATGTCGCCGTCTACGACTAATCGGAAAGCGGCCCATAACCCCAATTCCTACACATAACAAACGTGTTTTAGCAGAATTAATTAAATTTAATTATTTGCGAAAGATGAGAGAGCAATTATAGTTTAGTGTATTGACTTTTGATCACCATTTCTGGTATTGCCACTGCATTGCCGTTTTGTGTTCCGCTGCTACAGTTGTGGAGTCGATTGAAGGCGGTTGTGTGAGCGATATCGATATCTTCATTGTTTATGAAAGGTTTTTGATGTACTGGCGTGGAATTTCATGTGTCGCGTCAACTTGGAGGACTGCACGCTGGCGTAGTTGCAGAGGGCACACCTGAAGGGCTTCTCGCCAGTGTGAGAGCGTCGATGCACCCGCAGATTCGAGGCGTCCGTGAAGATCTTTCCGCAGAACTCGCAGGTTTTCTTCTTGGTATGTTTTAGGTTTTGTTGTTTGACGGGACCGTTTTTTGTAGATGGTTCCAGATTTGTCAGTTTCGCCTGTCTTGCAGTCTTGTTCGCAGCTGAATAGGGACTTTCTGGTGGCATGTTTTGTCCGAAATGGCCATTCCTAAAAAGATATCCGCGGAATAGTATTTGGAGACATTCGTGATTCGTTTGAACGACTTCAGGTGCGGCCACCTCCACCTACGTGGTTAGTTCGCCGTCTGCTGATACGGGGCGGTTCGACGGATAGACGGGTGAGGTCGTTTGTAAATCTGGAATGCAAAATGAACTCAAGTTTGTTTTCGAAATTTCTCTGACCCCATGTGCCGTATTATTGAAAATGTTGAGAACGTTTAAGAGGGAGTTTTGGAGGCATGCTAAGATCCACTGGTTCTGTTTAACAGTCACTCGTCGACAGGAGCCCGGAAGGCGAACACGACGACGGCAAGGTCGTCATGTCACTGGCAGACTTTTGATTCGAGAAACAACAACTTCGAGCATCTGGCAATATTGAACATGTGGCCGTCCTCTTTAATAAATCACCTATTGTGAATGTCTGAAACATAAAACATACGTTTAATTAATCGAAACTCAAATGAATGTAGAAGAGAGAAAATTTGATTTAGCAACAACAACATACGCGCAAGGCGGTCATGGTTAAAATAGTTTCGACTCATTTACCT
Organism: Proteocephalus fallax; assembly: GCA_028672205.1. Taxonomy (NCBI): domain Eukaryota; kingdom Metazoa; phylum Platyhelminthes; class Cestoda; order Proteocephalidea; family Proteocephalidae; genus Proteocephalus; species Proteocephalus fallax. Next base: position 17,436 of record JAPUBX010002782.1, read on the forward strand.
AGACATCTACCAACCAATCCGATTCGCCTGGTCATTTATCATTATCAATTCAGTTTTCCGTAGCGGCTGATTGATTCATCTCAGCACCCCTGGATAAACTTCCCCCCTTCAACCGCAAATACATTCCATAACGGCAAGATTTTATACTCGTGTTGGATCCCACTGAAATCGATTAAACCAATATTTTTATGATAATTTTGGAAAAAACGTTTTGTCAATCAATGGTATGCTTATTTCATTGATGCCATACCACATAAAAACAAATTACACGATGCGTGACTGAATCGCGGTAATGAGCTTGGTCATCACTGAATTCGAGCGTTAGAGGGTGTCGTGGTAGAGATTACCTAGAGGAATTCATTACTCGCGCCACGTACTCGAGATTACTCCAATGGTCCAAGCTCAGATCAAAGAAGCCCCTCCAATCTTCTTGCCATCATTGAAATCAACGAGTCGCCTCTCGAACAAATCCGGGTTTGTCATGTGAAGCCTATACCATAATGGGGGCAGTGCGTGTCGTTTGAATATCAAAGACAGCTATTTAAATAGTCTTTTATCTTAGAAAAACAAGAATAAGTGAATGCTATTAAGTCGGTTGTTGTAAACGCATCTCTTAAATTCCACTCGCTCAGGAGTGAATTCGAACTGATGCTGGTAGGGACAACGTGAATGGCTTTGGTAATCCTTGCCATTTATATTCGGTAGACCGACGACGATGCAGTTGTCAGACTGGGCTTAGAAGTGCTCTATCAAAACGCAGCATAAAGATAAGATTCAGACACAAATACTTCGTCACTGACAGCTTTAAACAGCGCAGTTGTTAGCACAGGTTGAAAATCCTAAACTTTGTGGAGAATCGAATGTACCTTTAAGGAAGCTAGAGCAGTAAGTGATGAATTTGCAGGATAGCGACTTTGAACAGCTGTGAGCAAAGTAGCTCGATGATTGGAGTTTATGTGATTGAGTGGTGGCTGGGTGGAGTGCAACAGGTGTAGACACTTAAGCGGTCGGTCGATTGTTGCCGGGTGATGAATGCGAGAAACATATTGATGCATCAACGTTGTTAACAAAATAAACTTCGAGACAGCGATTCGCACTTAAGAAAAGCCTCAGATAGACTTGCGTCAACGCTCAAACATTAACGGTAGTTGGTAAGCAGTTTTCGCGAACACTTTCATCTTGTTAATACCCAATCTCTTAAAACAAATGAGTTAACACAAAAGATCAATTTATGTGCAAAGTGGAGAAAAGGCCTATAAAGTTTGGTAAAAAACGATTTTCAGTAATAAATGCCCCGCACCAAAAATAGAAGCCTACCGGAAAGACTCTGGGTGCCCCGTCTAAGCAAACGCCGCAGGAACTCATGAGGAAGCGAATGCAGACCAAACTGAACAAAACGGGTAAATTGACGTCTCCCCATTATCGCTGCAAGCTTTCAGGCTAGGACAGCTGGTTGCCAGGTCCGTGTTTAACGGCAAACATCGTCAATGTTATGGTTGTATGTGCGGTTATCATAGCGATGTCTTCCCAGCGTAGGTTGCCGCCCGCTCGAAAAGTCGCACTAAAAGACTTAACAGAATGATCGGGCAATGAACATAGAGTTCTTAATCGGAGGAAAAGTTTCTCCTTATCCCTGGTTTTCAAATATGAAAGTTATCTTTGAAACCAAACACCGAGTCTTACTTAAATTGGTCAAGTAGGAAACTGCAAATAATGCTTCTAAATAATAATCAAATAATGAAATGTTAATTTTTGGAAGAATAAGAAATACGATAAACTGAATTGATGAAGTAAAGAGTAAAATTTGCGGTAAGCTTTGGTTTTAATTGAATAAATAAGATTTGTTTTTGCTGCCTAGGTTCGATGATTCAACCTCAATTGTGACACTGAAAAGCTACACTCGACTGCTGACAAAAACGGAAACGGAATTGATATCGAAAAATGACCAGGCCAATCAGATCGGTTGGTGAATGTCCAGCTGAATGAGCCGAAAATATCGAAAACCATTTAAACTATGACTGCCTTTCGCGTATGTTGTTCTCCATAAACCAAATTGTCGCTCTGCTAAATTCATTCTGAGTTTTGAATGTTTCTATAAACGGTGTAAAGATTAATTGAACGTACGTTTTAATGTTTAAGACATTTGCAAGAAGCGATCTATTGAAAGAATACGGCTGCACGTTCAATCCTTCCAGATGTGCGCGTTGGGCCAGACACTTATCAGTGTCAGTCAGTCGGTGACATGGCGATCTTGCCGTCTTCTTCCGGGCTCCTGTCGACGAGGGTCGGCGGCAGCTCGTCTAGTGACTGGCAAACCGAACCAGAGGATCTGAGCATGCCTCAAAAACGGCCTCTAGAACCGTCTATTCAATCTGTGTACCATAAAGAAAAATTGTTAGAGGGCATTGGAAGCGTTAACATGACAACACAGCCCACTGCTAAGAATGATATTATTACCAAGGAGAAAATTTATGACCCTAATTGCTCACGTCCAAAACAAATGACAAATTTTAGCATAGACCACATTTTAAATAATACGAAATATAGGGTCAGAGAAATTTCGAACACACACTTCACTTCGTTTTGCATTCCAGATTCACAAAATTCCTCGCCCGTCAATCTGTCGAACCGCCCTGTATCGGCACACGGAAAACTTAACACCGAAACAGATGTTCAAGCAGAATGTTCGTCAATTTGAAGAATCTGACCGTCCATAAAGAATAGTTAGTTAAAACATTACTCCTTAAGTATTTGAACGCGATTTGTCCTCGTGCCCAAAATATATTTCAGTTCATACCCTATGCCTTATAATTGTTATGTATTTGAATAAATAACTCGCTGTCTATACGCTTTGAGTTTGGAATTTAGGGCTTCTTTATGAATGATTACAAAATTTATTAACGGCCAAATAAGTTCCCGCATTGAAGATAATCGTCAGGTTATTTACCAGAACTTAACTGGAGTTGTTTAATTTTTCTTCTTCTGCGCAAATCTATTCCACGAGTAGAAACATAGAAAATTGCGGTTGAGAGCGAACCTTGGAAACTGAAGAATAGAGTAGATGGGTTTGGCTTGTGGGGGAGGGAATTGAAGAAACTTTCCTGGAAGTTATCTACGAGCAGTATCAGCAGATGTGTCTAGGTTGGGGCTGTCAAAGCATAACCACCAAAGCTTGGCCCACCAAGCTGGGCACGCACTAACACCCAATCTTCCTTACCCCCACAGTCAGCTTGAACCATCAAACCAGACAACGCGTCGTCTGGTCTCAGTGAAAATGCAGTGGCAATGCATTTTGATGAGTTACGCAGAGGCCATTCTCTGAAGACAACTCGAGTACCTCAGGAACTGGCTGCTCGAGCTGTAGAGAATCCCATTGGTCCAGCAGAAATTGCATGGGGATTGAAGGCTACACGCGTAATAGTTCAAACGAAATGGGGATGGCACTGTTCCTTGCAGCACATTGCCGTTATTGGCCAACAAGGTGTTGATGCCGGTTAGATTAATACTTTAGAATTCAATTAAACACCAATCCTTTCAAGCAATCTTCATACCAGTATTTTTTGCGGTCGTGGCTTGTCGTCTGACGTGTTAAAGGTTGGAAAACCGCAGAAAGGCGAAGAGTGTTTTCAGTATTTCCTGTAGTGTGTTTCGGTCCCTAGTTCATCTTCCGTTGCGTGTTACACAGACCTTTTGATTTCTAAATCGCTCGAGTTCAGTGCAATTTCATCCCGCCATTAACCCGACACATCACCATTTCCCGACGTGTGTCAAGGAGATGTGAAACTAAACTTCCACGAAACCGACGACGACGGCGTGTGAGGAGAAGAAGAAGAGAGCCGTTTACCGGTTATTCGCTTGGGTGACGATTCGGCCCGAAGGACTGGAAGGCCCCGAAGAAGCGCGATGCCGGTTCGAGAGACGCTTTTATGGCCAGTGGCTCGGAGATGCGTCCGGTGGAGGTAAAGTCGAGCAAAGTGCTCGCAAGCCAGAATATTCTGGAAACAACAGACAAAGCAGATGACTCATCGTGGTCTCTTCAGCATCGACAGCAGTTTGGCAGAGATTCGGGCGGTTGCTGTTGTTTTCGGGCTAGAGGATATGCCGACTGCCTTGTGGATGACTGACTGCTGAGGTGAAAACATGCCCTGCTCTGCGTGGCTCTGCATCTCGGAGATCGTCGTCCAACACAATGGACTCTCCGATGCATTTTTAAGCCCTTAATAAAATTCGTTGAAATAGTGGCAAACAACAAATATTACTCACGCCACTCCGTACGTTGTAATGGTGTCGTACAGTTTAATGGTGACAATTTCGGTGGTCGTCAAGGCCTTAATGTAGACATAAGATACACAACGTAGGTGACGACAACCTGGTGTGAATGACGTGCGAGAAGTCACGACACAGAGACAAAGCCCGCAAATGGCAATGTGTGCCCGCAAAAAGAATGCCCCATGAGCGAGTTCAACTTGAGTGCAAAGGACGAATTGAGTGAAACTAAAACACCAGATTTCAAACAAACCGTCACGAGAGGAGGCAGCACTCAAAAACGTCAAGTGGAAACTGTTTGACCAAAGCAATCACCGCAGGTTCTTACATTGTGTGGAAAGGAAAAGATAAACAGGTTCATTTGAATGTCATGTCAAGTCGCAACAAGACCAACTTTGCTAACACCAATAAACGTGATAGTGGGATTCGATCAACAAAAGTGACAAGATCAACGGACTAAATTCAACCAACTTATCGCTCGAGGCAAAGCCAAAAGACGGCGCTCAGCTTGACAAAACAAAGTTACAACCGAATGAT
>JAPUBX010002790.1:0-18881 GCA_028672205.1 Proteocephalus fallax
TCGTATCCAAGATATATTGGAGCGCTATCTTCGGTATGGTCGGTGGGCGGATCCGACGGGAGACGAAAACGGAAGCATAAAAAGAGAGTACAAAACTCGAGGAAGGTTCTCTGATGACGTTGTGGACGGTAAGGGTGGGGGGAGGCAGATTTGAGCCCTTCTAACGGGTAAAGTTTCTCCCGCCCACGCTGTACACTAATGTCCGCGATAGCGTTTATTGCGGTATGAATGCGTATATGTTTTATGTTATTAGTTGCAAAACCTTCGGCAAAGACTATGCCTGACGTCAGAATCCCGATTCTGGAAGAGCGTTAAACTGCCTTAAGTATAATGGGCCTGTAATGGGCCTAATCAGGCAAAATAGGCAGCTTGGAAAACCGAAGGACCTCCTGGGTGATCTCGAAAGTTCGCCTTGACCTCCACATGCTCCTGAAAAAGAACAGGGGTATCAATTGCCAACGCTCGTCATGTTGACAACTTCCTAACGAACCACAAAAAAGTGAATATTGTATAGAGCCAAAACACATAACTTAAAAATACGTTGAACTTATTCTTATCACGATGTTATTTGGATAAAGCGTTGCGTATTTTATTTGTTTCCACAAATAATCAACCCAAAAAGCGTAGTCCATGGAACCCAAATCTTATACTACCATATGAGCTAACTTAATGGATGGTTTCATTACAAATTATACGGAGCGCAACGTGGACTATTATTACGGCACATGCCCAGCAGGCAAAAAGTTGCTCTTGTGGAACCGCTGTGACGCAGTATAAGAGGGCCCAGTGAGGTTTGCGCCTTTCTAGTTGCCCTTGACACCCACAGGAACATAACATGTCTTGAGCATCTGAAAGAACCCCATGGAATCCTGGTAATACATTTCCGAGAACTGCTTCATCTCAAAATTCAGTTCGCTGACGAAGTCGTAATCCACCTACAAAAAAACCCATACAGAATGAATCTTACTCTCCAGTTAAACGTATAGCCATCATATACAAATCGTCCATCGTTTTGTCAGCTACGTGTTGGTCATTAACGCCGCATTTGCAATGAGAAGGTGGAACCATTTTCAATACACGGCGCATTGAAGGAAGTTATGACACTCAAAGGATACACCAAGACTGAAAACACGACATGAAAACACGACACTGTTGTAGACGCGACTCGAGGTTCTTAAGGGTTTGCCGCTTCTGTTCAACTTATTAGCTGGCCCCCACGATGGCCGCGTCTGTCTCAGAAATGTTCACTTTGGCGCGTGTGTTACGAACGTACAAGACATCTGGCGATTGCTAGGGTTCGTAACATACAGTGCAGTCATATGAAAAAGCCGAACCCCTTAACCCACTGGTCAGGATAAAATGCCGTCTGTTTGGGGACAAGAACAGCAAGACGCTTTCCAAAGACTCAAGAAAATCGTCCGTAGCCCCCCCAAAATTCGCCTTCCCGGATTTCGAACTAGAGTTTACTATCCGGGCCTATGCATCCCATACAGCTCTTGAGGCCCTGCTCGAGATGAAGAAAAAGGGAGCCCCCGTCGCGATTTTCTTCGTCTCACGAACACTAAACGTTGTCAAGCGAAATTACTCCGTTTCCGACCACAAGTGTCTTTTTATCAAGTGGGGCATAAAAAAACGTTCAACGACTACGTTCACGGAACAAGGTTTACGGTGGTCACGGATAACAACACCCTTATGTGCCCGCACAGTCCCGAGGACGTCCACCACATGATAGCACCGTGGCTGATGGCACCCTAGCGCCACGATATCGTGCTGCAACACCAGGCGGGAACGTAGTCGCCGATTCGTTATCCAAGATGCCGGACGAAGACAAGACGAATAGGGACGAGGCGGTCGAACAGACCCCAGCACCCCTTAAGGAACCAGACGCAGTATTCAATTTCGCATACGCAGTTGGGGGTGGGACCAAATCTCGCAATACTCGCGTGGAAACCGAAATCTCCAAGACTGGTGTTGCGTAAACCCCTACAATGTCAGCCAAGGTCGGCGCGAAGGACGAGTACAGTGTAAACCTCGTGTAACTTGACCAGCCCACCAAACGCGAAACCCATGCCTGTGAGCAGCAATCTGTAGGCAACCAGTTACACTTAATTAAACGGTCCGCGCAAACGGACACATAAACCTAACTAGGGAAAGAAATAAACCAAAAGAAGTATGGATCACCGACGAAGCTATTCAGCTATCTGCAAAGGCCAGAGAAGCCTGCATGCAAGGCTGTCTATACTTTCAAAACCTCAGACGACAATCCACGATCTCGGAGACTAAATTGCAATAAATATTGATATGAAGTTGCATGGCTCCTGGCGTTGACCAGGATACTGTAATATCGCCACAAGTGGCAACAGCCACTCATAGCATGTTTAAACGACTTTCGGTAAACAGGGAGTCCCTCGAGGCAGTAATCGAAGCGAATGACAAAATTGTGAACTTATTCAAGAAAAACTGCTTGTGCACTCGAGCAAAATTTCAAGCCTACGGTGTAGAGTCGGAAGAGTTTCACCCGAACGCTTGCGTCGAACACGATTGTCCCCTATCACCAGTGCTGTTCAACTACGTAGTGGGCTGGGTAATTTAGCCAGTACTCGCTGATTACAACGGTGTACAAGTGACCCCAAACGTTTTTATCGGTGATCCGTGAGTTCGCTAGTCGACCATGTTTCAGTGTTCACATACTAGGGATCTGCAATAATCCTGAATAGTCAAACGAAGGAAACAGCCCAACAATGAGCCCAAAGCGCCATGAACGCGTTCCAACAGCTGTGTAAAAAGCTTTCGAGACGTGTTGATATAAGTCTTTGAACTAAGATTCGTATCTATTGCGTCGCTATCCGACGGCTGTGAAATCTAGAAATCCTGTAATCCCGATGAATTGTGAAAGCGGACGGTCGCGACAGGCATTGTTGGATTCATTACAGATAGTCGTGCGCTTAAGCAAGCAAAGGATACATCAAGAAAATACACTCGGAAGCTAAAGTTACACAAGGCGTACATTTGAGAAGCAGACCGACGACCTGCACCCTGGCCAACTGTAGAGGAATATGTCCGCCTCGGTGCCGCAGAGTAACGCGCATCCTAAAGCCAACATAAAAATTCTATTCAGTTAAACAAACCCATCACGAAATTAACTTTTAATACGATAATCAAGGGAAAGTTTTTCTTTGCATAATTATGTTTTTAATTATATATCCATTATTCTTAAGTGTATATATTTTAAGCACACGTCTGTATTATATATTTTGACTTCGCATAAAAAAAAGAAGCTCAATGGAATTCGACGCTTATAAGTATTTGCGTATAAGATATAAATAGAAACGTAATTATATCAAACTTTTTTAATGGCCAATCTCAAATTGCCTTGACTTTGTTGTACAAACTAACATTTGACTTAGACGTTGCTGTAATCTGCTTACAGCTACACTGGGAATAAGACCGGCACAAGGTTAAATATTAAAGGCGATGTTTATGTAATGGCCTTCCGGCTGATGGTCAATTTGAAAATTGAAAACCTCCAAAATGTGCCCCGGAGCATCAATTGCTTGCTCGAAATACTCGCCGTTGTCGCGACAGAAAACACGCTAAAGTTAGTTATGGAAAATTTTGACACTGCAAAAATATGGCATCAGCTGAGACATTGAGATCGACAACGCGAACGAAGTATACATGTTCTGTAATGTTTTAAGCGGGGCAATAAACATGCTAATACACATGCATAAAACAAATATGGTTTCTCATTTCATTAAATTCTACTGAGACGTCGTCGTATTCGGGGTTCATGAAGAAGATTGGTAGATCTTCCTAGAAAAGATAGCAGGAGTTGATGACATAATTTGGCTTACCTCGTCGCGCACACCTTGTAGTCAGCTGGCGGTTTCGAGATTGACGGACGCGCAGTTTGTGCGGGCGAATAATTCACGCACTCTCGCTTTGGGTGTCCATCTGTCAGCCTGATATCTGTTGCAATTTTTTTTTTAAATTCCACTGCCATATCCTACTCCTCTTCAGTGTGGTCAGCGGGAAGCCCTGAGAAGAACGAATGCAAGACGGATATCGACTTTATCTTTCAGCATTCACAGTGTAAACACCTGTTGAGGCGTACCATATCCCGGAAAGTACAGTTTGGGAGACCCCTTATGGTCACAAAGAGAAGCAACGCGTCGCCACCCCCACCTTTATTCATCGCCATCTTCATCGGCGCGACTACAGGAAGTATGGTTTTTTATGGGGAATGGCACAAATCAGCTCGGTGTCTCTGTGTTTCTTCTGTTTTGTATGAATGGGTGAAGACTGGGCGAAGAGGGAGACGCGTGTAGGAGGGAAACATAAGCACGGAGTTTTATGGGCATTGCTTGGTGGGAGGTATGGGGATGTGAGAGTTCGGTTCTTGTTTAAAAGCACGGGCATGGATGAGTGAAAAAATAAAAGGAATACCGAACGCTTGTCGTTTTACAATTCCGGTTTGGAAGATTAACAGAAAACGATAAATGGAAGGCACAATTGCTCCAAACAATACTTTTGTTATGGCTTAAGCTCTGATAAAAACGTGACGTTGTAAATAAGCAAATTAGCTAAGGTCATTGACCGTGAGTCTTCATGTAATACAAGGCGTGATTCTAAATCACCTTAAACAAAACAGATTTATCGTGTAGATACAAACTTCGAAACGGATGTGTTCATAGATAAACGCAAATTCTATGAAAATCTAATTCGCTTATTTACCCGATTACGTTTCTTGCTTAAAGGCGTAATGATTTTCTTGGTTCATTCTTACATCGAGGCCAATTCATTGATAAAAGCAGAATACATAAACCTTCCCTATAATCGCAAATTTCAAAAAACACAGTCGTAGGCAAACTGTTTAAAACTTAGTTGTTCATTTACAAAATTGAAACCGCATTAATTTCACGGCTGCGAATTGCAGCATACCGTCTTGAATACACTGGCATCTACAATAGCTGCTTTCTTTAAGTTGTGCAAGAATGACGCATTACTGCTTTATTGTCAGGTGTATGCATATAACACCTTAAGTGTGGGTAGGAAATCATTAAAACGACGCCAGCGAGTAAAGCGAGGCCACGGACAACGCGGTTTATTAGAGGAAACCACAATAGGCCAATTAAGACTATTTTTTTTCATCCGCATGCTTTTCGCAAATGTATCATCGTGATAGCACTCTCCTGTGCCCCAATGTCCGGAGTTAATATAAAACTTTCAATTTCTCGGAGAACCACCGGCATTGAGGGATGTGTATCCGCGAAAACTGCGATAAAAAGCAATCGGTTTACTTGGTGTAAGAAACACGTTACGGAGATCAGCTTCGAAGCTCGTTAAACCTTAAAGCAAAGTCGCGTTTCAATGCGTGCCAGAAAACATGCCAGCAAGCAACGAAATGGTTAACCAGGTTGCGATGTTAACAGCCGGGGACACGGATATGTCGGGCATTCTCAAACCTGCGAGACGGTAGGCATTTGAGATTTCCAGAAACATATTTGACCTTATATAGGCTTGCCAAACAAGATTCTTTTGCGATAAACTTGGCGTGATTGATATTGATAGGATAAAACACTGTATTCCAGTTCCAAATCTTTCAGTATTATAATAGGTTCCTGCCATCGTGAGTTTAATAAATACAGGATGAAGGTTTCTGATATTCTCAACACATCAACAAAAGACTTTCTGATGTCACAGAAGTCCATCACTCATAGAACAATGACAAGTTCACCTGGTCTCAATACCACAATAATATACCACAATTTGAATTATTATAACCAGAATATTCTGTTTAATTGTGATTATTCAGTAACACGCATGTATTTTGTCTAATTTTACCTACCAAAACAACTCAAATTTAATAATATAAATCGAATGTGGCCATTGTTTTTTTCTGTTCTATTGAAATATTCCCCCTTTTTATGCAGACCTGTATTGCTTCGTTTTAAGTTATTAATCCGGTTAAAGTTACGAAAAAATTTTTCTTTAAAAGCTAGACGAAAATCCCTAAATCAATGCATCAAGCCTTCCAAATAGATATTATCCCGAAGAAGACAATGAATTTACAATGAATCTGTTTGAACATTGTTTTTGATATATTCAAATCATAGGGGCCTTTTTGGGGGTTCCCTGTCGATGAATACGACGACGGCGTCTTCGATTATGTCGAGAGCATCCGGACAACCGGCAATAAAACGCCACGTTAACCGCATCAAATCACCCTGCAAAGAAGCACAAAAGAACCAATTAAAGGAGAATTCTTGTCTGCGCGTTAATTACATTAAAGCAGTAACACGGTAAATAACAACACCGCGGTTGCTACGGTTTCAACGCCAATGCGTCAGTCGTCCAACAGCATAAAAGTGCATGGAAGGCGAATGAAACATGAAAAAATATCACCTCCTCGTCGCCCGTTCGTCGAGTTGTGTCGGCGACAAATTCCTCAATTTGCAATAGGCCAAGACATTCTATAATGTGAATAAGAAAAAAAGGAATTGAGTGCCGCAAATGATTAAAATCATCACGACATACCGAAAGCGAGCAGACGATTCTGGTGCACTGCGAGGCGAACCAACTCAGGGTTATCAACACCGCTGATTGGGATGATATGAGGCCGAGTTCGCCGATTATCCGTGGCGGCGTCAGCATCTCTACAGAGTCGCAGAACTTTCCGGCAGAAGTGCGTCGTCTCCAGACATCACAATCGTAGCTGCCTGGTCGCGTGCTCTCTGTAGTGAAGGCAGCGGTCGCCAGGATAGACTGCAAGAAAAAGCAGACAACAACAACAATGCCACAAACAACCCATATTCCTTTAAGTTAGCGCTTGCAGCTGAACTGATTACCGCGTACTTCCCATCGACCAACGAGAAACAGTTCGTTGAAAGACGCGGCAATAGCTGCCAAATGCTGTGGGGTCTCTAGTTGTAGCGCCCCGTCCAGCCATCGATCACTGTTACATGTCGTGTGCAAGTCGTTTTTCCCCTAACGCAGTAGACGTTGCTTGAAAGACCAAAAGCACGGCGATGTGACCTTTCTTGCTTGCGAGACAAAACGAAAAGGTCGCGAGAGACGACTCATCGTTGAGACTGGCAACGCCGCGATACCGGAGAAACGGGAAACGAACGTCCATTTGCCCGTCTTGGTCTAACTGCGGCAAAGTCGTCAGATACGCAGTTTTGTCGTCTACGCTTTTCGCCAGGCCGTAGACGAGGACGCGTGTGTTTGTTTTCATCGCATTTCTTACTCCCAGGGAAAACTGTTTCTTGAAAGGCAAAAAAAGGAACAAACGCCAGAGTGAGCATTTGGGCCTATTGAATACTCATTCACAATATACGTTCCGTCTAAATTGGAAGAACTTATCAAAGACGAGTTAACGCGGTCACCAGTAATAAATTTTCCTCTAATCCTGTCTCGATTATCTCCTCCCAGACGCAGATGAGCCGAAAAAGGTCGTCGGCTTTCGAAGTTTACGCCTTCACGAGACTCATGAATTCCTCTCAGTCGAATTGACAACTGGCAATGCAGCGGAATTTTAATCGCTTCAAGTCAACCTGCAAATAAGCACACAACGAGCAATTAAGGGTAAATCGTTGTCTGCAAGCAGTAGCAACACTGCAGTTCTAACGGCACCACAAATGCGTCAGTCGTCCGACAACATAGATGTGCATGAAATGCGAATTAAATATGAAAAAAATGACCTCCTCGCACACCTGTTGTCCGGTTCTACCGACGCCGAATTCCTCGATTTGTGATTCACCATCACCGAAGCAAGGACATTCTGTTATGTGAATAAAAAGAAATTGATTTTCCCAGATTATATTATTCATTTTTATAACGAAATCGACATACTGAAAGCGAGCAGACGATTCTGGTGGACTGCGAGGCGAATTAACTCGGGGTTACGAACACAGGTCAGTTCTCTTGCCGGGGTCGCCGACTGCCAGCGAGGCCGTCAGCATCTTCACAGAGAAGCTGAACTTTCGGGCCACATCGAGAATGTGCCAAGCAAAGATTCCGTGTTGGCATCGCGTGTTGTGCATCGGCGCCAAGTCGACTCAACGTGGCGCATCAGAAGCGACACGTTTACCACTGACATCGTACCCTCCAGTCAAGAGAAGATGCGGCGTCAAAAAGTCCACCTTTATTTGGGAAACAATTTGACACCTACAAAAAAGAGTTTTTAAACTATGACTTGATCTTCGGGGGTAGCCTCTTATACCCCCGGTTACTTTCGGATTTCTGTTTAATGAAAAATTATTATAAAGTAAGAATGCGTACACATTTTTTTGAATGAAGTTATTTTATTATGAAAGCATTTTTGCGTGTTATATATTTATTTAATTAATTCATTAAGGTAGAAAAATCTGAAATTCAATAAAGAAGGTATCCATTAAAGATTTTATTTCGCTTGCATTCTATTTTAAAAAAATGTGCGATTTTTCTTCGAGAGGGTAAACTCGATATACTGCTGAGCCTTTGGTATTCAAAAATGTAATGTTGTCATGGCGTTGAACCGTCTATCAAGTCTACAAATCAGTTTTCTCTGCGGACAAATAACATCTTAACTGACTCGGATCCTGCCAACATAAGTATAGCAAACTACCCTTATTTGACAGCCTTGCACGATTATCAACATTTGAAGCTAACTATGATGTATCAGGTCAAAAGGAATACATATCTTCCATCCAGGCTATCATGTCTTTACTGTGTATTGGATCGCCTCGCATAGGTTCTCCCAATATTGCTGCAAAAAAAGCGCACACATGATAAATGGCCTGATACAACAAAAAAATAACGACGCTGTCATAGATGGATTTGCAAAAAAAACGGAGGTACTATGGGGGGTATTTGGTGTTCTTCTCCAATGGGCAGAGAAGCCAACTGATACAAAATGGCTATTTAGGGATTGGGGACAACTAACTACCCTCACAATACGTGTTTTGCCTGCAGCATCGAGACCTACTGTTGTTGACTTATTATACCAATTGCATATACATTTCCGTTTTCTCTTTAATGTTCGTCATCCTTTCATAATTAACATTGTCTCCATGTTTGCTATATCCCACTATTAGTACTGATTTAAACGCCTGTCTGGCTCATTCGATATTGTCCACAAAGTTGTAGACTGATAATTTCTTATATGTGGTGCTAGATAATGATTTGCGAAAATATGCAGAAACCTTCTAGAACTACCAATAAATTAGATTACCGTTTCGAGAATTTTCTTAATTTAATGGTGCAATTTTTTTGGATTTCTCTTCCGACCAAATATTGATCAACTAAGTGCCGATATTGGAAGCAACCAACTATTACAAATTGAGATCACTTATATCTCTGCTGTTGTCCATCGATCTCTTCTATCGTTATCAACACCTAAGTTCTGCAAATATGGTATCTCATTTTTCTTTCAAGAAGTTTCCTATGTTAAATTATATGTCAGCAGAGTAAACAGTTCTAGACAGACAATCTTATGTTGCCCTTATAGCTTCTTGATTTCGACGGTGCATAAACGCTTATTGGACAAATGTGCCGAACAAATCTTAACACAAGATAACTCTGTTGCATTCAAGAGAAAAAAAGCCCAACGATAGCCCTCTTTGAAGAGCCAGATAACCCAGATGACCCACAATAGTATAACATGTAATTATCAAAGACATCCAACTTATAAACTTAATGATAAAATCGACATAAGTACAACTGTTTTACCTCTCACTATACCTATTTGCTTGTCTCAATAAATACAAATTATTTTTGATTTCAAACGGCCAATGATATGAGTCAGTCAGTAAGTCAGCCACCATAATGTCCGGACTACCAAGCGCAGAAACAGTTGCCTCAAGATTGTTTGGAATTTAATTGAATGACTGTGGTGCAAAGGTCCGCTTCGATTACCCAAAGATGACCTTACAAAACGTGGCGTCAAAACCAGCAGCAATTCAGCAAATTACAAAAGGGGTTGTCTATTGGCTGTCGTTTGGGGAAAACCCTGTTTAAAAGAGTCCAGTCTTGTCACTCGCAGTCTTAAAAAAGGGGTATATCCAATTGAATCAATCAGCTAAACTTACTAATCAGATAGAGCTTACCAATAAGAGTCTAATGTCTGTTTCTCTGTTTGCCGTAAATACGTGGGTTTATTAAAATCCTCCCATTAACGCTTTTAACAACCGCCCCGAGTTTCAACCAACGGATGTAAGGCATGCATTCGCCACTGCCGCATTTTGTCTTCCTTTTCTCTCTCCTTTTTCTCTTTAAGCAATTCAAGCGTCATCGCTAAGCGCATATCCAGGAGCGCAGGTTCGTCTTTCGTAGGTTTCACACGCCTGGATCTGTACGTTGCATGCTCCTATACCCCTCACCCACGCCTCCTCCAATTGTTAAGAAGCCCCCCCTGTCTCCTCATCACCGCCGTTTTGTAGACGCGTTTCGTTGTCGCGCGGTTACAACGGCCCCGTTTTTTGTGTGTGCGGGGGGCGGCTGTGTGTCTGTCTGTCTGTAAATGCGCAGCAGAATACGCAGTCGTTCAGGGGCCACGGCGAGAAGTCACAAGTCTCGCTGATTGGTAGCTTGGGAAAGGTAGGACTCCTTTGGACATGACTCGTCCACCAACAATTGTGGCTTCCCGAGAGGTCGACCCCATCGAAAGGTGTAGTCGTTGCCATCGTCCCGCACATGCTAAACATTTGCATGTTTTATTCGTCTTTATTCCGACCACCAACCCACCGACAAACAAGAAACTGCAATTCGCAATAGGTAAATATTTGAAATAATGGTTTTGCTGGAAGGTTGGTCTCCAGTGTAAACCTTTTTTCGCCTAATCCTGTTTTCCCTCATGCTCATAACTCTTATTTCATTGAGCTCAATTGCAATTTTTACTGTAATCGTCACCATAAATAATTGTTTTGGAAGATTTCTCAGGCAGTTATGACCTCGTCAAACACTGAATCTATCGCGGCACTGTCAAGGTCTGTAAATCAGCGTTGTCACTTTGTCGACTGCCAGTAAGCGTGACAGAAACCGCTGTGATGAAGGAGAAAGAAGTCGTCGTGAAAAGTTCTTTTAAGCAGGCAGGCGGGTATCTGCTGTCGCTGGAAACGTGATTGAGACGGCGCCGATCCTTATCGAAAGAAGCGGTTAAGTTCCGTTTGAACCTGTCACGACTTAACAGAAAGAGAGAACTCGCTGCGTATTATGGCAATGCTCCGTGTCGGAGTTTAAACGTGTCCATGTTGTTTAGGGATGTGTGTTGTTTCAGTAACGTTCACAAATTAACGCATGCATCGAAAAAACCCGACGCGTGCGTTTCTGCGACAAGTTCTACCACGACTTTCAATCGCTTAGTCTGCACCACGAAAACGCCAACTGGAAACCTCCGCCTCTCCACCGCCGTCCTTTCGACCAATGGAAGCGCAACAAGCGCCGACGAAGTCCACCAATTGGCCGCCGCTGCTGCTATGGCTACAGGTTTGTCAACGCTATTGATTGTTTCGATGCTGCTTTCCGGAGAACTGCGCCAAGCCGAGCAACTCCGCTTTTCTCTATTTCTTCTGTTTCGTTCGATTGGGTGAAGACCGGCTGCAGGGGAGACGCGTGATTGGGGGGCGGATAGTAACGGAGTTTATAGGGCACGGTTGGGTCGGAAGTACGAAGAAGTAAAGCATAGGCAATGGCCTCCAGACAAAACATTAACTTTGATGTATTGTTTGACTGAAAACATGTTGTCAATTTACGAGAACAAAACAGAAGTTTAATTTGTCTGGAACAAATAATTAACTGTCTTAAAATGGGTACAGAGTTATCAGTTGACAGTTAGGGCAGCTGTTTTTGTACAAATTTAGTCGAAGTAAGACCAAAAAAAATCAATTAATTGATTAAAGAGTTTATCTTTGTCTCGGCTAGATGGGACGTACCGTATGGAAAGCCGTGAACCGAGTTATCTTGAACTTTACGTCTGCTTTACAAAACCATCTCACGCTGACGCATTCTTTCTCTACCATGAAAAAAATTAATTTAAAGAAGGGTTCATTAATTGGCTTGGGTTGATTATTTCTAACGAACACTTTAAAGTCGGAAATGAAGCCTTATTTTCCTTGCTTAATAATTGTGTATATTACAAGGCGCAGTGCTACCGCTTTCCCTATACATAAGGCCTTCGGTGCCCTTACGACGTTACACTGTAAGAATAAGGAAACACTGCAGGGGGCATGTAAAAGGGACGGATAGTAACTATTGACAATTTTTGTCTGGAACAAAAAAGTGACTGTCTTAAAATGGGAACTGAGTAATCAGTTGCCGGGTGCATTCGAGAGTTGAGGGTCGCTTTTTTAACACACGTTGTTAGAGTGAAACCAAAAAATCACTTTATTTATCGATTATAAAGTTTATCCCGAACAAGTAGGGTTCCTAGGTCTAGACTTTTAGTCACAAAGACCACTCCAGGCAACACGTTTACACCTTCGGCTAAGGTGCAACCGATACTCAAAAATATAGGCATTATGATGACCGAGGCTTTGAGATCAACCGGTAACCCCAAATGATATCAAGCGGAAATTATCCATATGTTATATCCATGCAAATGAACCAAGCGCCCGTTTCAATATAGCAACATTATTGACATATTTGATTGAAATACCTCGTTTTAGCATGCCTTTCGCAAAAGGTACTTCGTTACGATCCCGTGGTTGTGTTAGGCGCAAAGTGAAGCAATGCGTTCGGCAATCGTAATCAATGCACGGCTATTGGAGCTATTTATCTCGACCTATCACAACACCGACCAGACAGTAAGAGTACATCTCGCCTATTACAATAGCTGGGATTTAATGCGGGTTTGCTAGGCCAGGTATAAATAATGCAAATTAAGGCCTATCTTTCGACGGGCCAGTGGCGTCCGAAGAGCAACGATTATGGACGCCGAGCCATCTCATTTTGGAACCTTCTGTCTCATAGGGTAGAAAGGATGGTTTTAAAGGGGATCAACTCGGGAGACGACCTTTTCGAACTCTATCGAGTGTCGACTTGGACCCCTCTGGTACAGTTAGTCCCGAACACAGGAACCATGCAGAGCACACGAAAACAGATGCCAATAAAAATGCAATGAACCGCCATCCTCGAAACTTTACTCGACGTCATCAAATGCCTGAGGCCGGAATTCCTGCATCATTAAGATTTAATTGCGTGAGGAAATATCAAGGGCCTTACTAATTATTCTCATACGTAATACATAATGCATAGGCTGATGTAGTATTGCTAGTATCAGTTGAATTCGAAGTAATCTTACATGTTTGAGAAATGGTTGAAGAAGTATAAAAAATATCAGCAGTTATTTAGGTAGAAATAGTAATATAGGCAGTGATATTACTAGTTCTAGTAGAAACATCAATTGTGAAAGTCGTCTTTACTGTAAAAAAACGATTTGTTCTGTAGAATTTCTAGTAGCTGCCTAAGTAGCATAAAAAAATAAAGGAAAAAAAGACATATTATTAGTTCTTGAATTAAAAATTAAAAAAAATGATGAAAGTAGTGTTGGTAGGATAAGCAGTGATAGATGTCTTTTAAGTATTATTAGAAGAAGTGAAAGTAGTATTTGTAACATGATATAATCTATCCCAACGCGCATCTCTATTCTTTCGAAAACGCGTTCAGGACGCTGGTATATTTCCCTACTCACCTTACAACCTTTATCTGTACAGCCATTCCGCCGTTTCGCGACTACATTTCGAAGGAGGGTGCCCTGTAGTGTATGCCGTTTGTTAAAATCGATAAATTGACACACCTTTCGATTCAAACATACGAGGCTGTCGTTCTATCTGCAGAAAATTAAGAGCAGGAACTAAAATCGAACAGATAAATTTTTACATGTTTAATATTTCTTGAATTATTATTTTTCTGGAGACACAAGTCTGATTGTTGAACTTTTATCGCGCCTTCAAATCAGATTACTATTCCTTTTTATTCAACAGAAACGTTTCTGGGGAATTATTGCCATGCTAGATAATCCGCAGACAGTTGACGGTTTCATTTATTCTAACTTGCGAACAACGTTTGCTAACAATTACAAATATACTCTTAGTGCCTTTTATTTAAGTAAAACTTAAGTTTATTTCCGTAGATTCCCACTTCTTTTAACGTAAAAGAATAAAACAGCTTTTATAGAACGTTTGTATTTAAAGATAAACAGGACGAATAAAGATTAAGCTACTTGATCAGAGAATAAATGTCGAGGTTTTTTGTGATGCTGAATATAGTTGCATTAATATGATGCATGGTGCAGTTATTTAGTCGGCGAAAACGCAGGCACACGGTTGAATTTGAATTGCTGCACAAACATGTTTTTCTTAAACAAATTGATTATTCCTCCAAAACCAATATCTAGTCGCCCTTTGATGGTAACGAAGGTGTCAGGCATCGATTCTGCGTAAGAAAACAATACGCATTTATCAACGAACACAATGGCAAATACCAAACAAAACATACTTGCAACTTGGATTACAACAGTGTCAAAAGCACCGTCGATTTCTGAACCATCTGCCTTAAAGGCAATTGGATACACCTTAAATATGTAAATACAGTTGCAACATAATAAGTTAAACAAATAAGTAAATATGTTTAAGAAACCAAATAATTACAAGTCGATCCTTATTTTGATAGACTGCTGGAAGCTGTAGGCCAGTGACATACAATTTGCTTTCATTTATTTTCATCTTAATACACGTCGGGATTGTGCAGAGTCTTCCAGGGGGACATACGTTGCACTCTACAAACGGTAAGCAAAGGTCAGTCCTTGTATTACGGCTCTATCTGCGCAGTAAATGCGTCAGAGTTATGCACTTGGGGGCATACCTTTGGTGTCTCTTTGTATCATGGAAGTGATAACGCTGCCTCGATATCTGAATTCGAA
Source organism: Proteocephalus fallax (assembly GCA_028672205.1). NCBI lineage: Eukaryota > Metazoa > Platyhelminthes > Cestoda > Proteocephalidea > Proteocephalidae > Proteocephalus > Proteocephalus fallax. The sequence goes on from JAPUBX010002790.1 coordinate 14,900, forward strand.
CATTGTAGCCTGCGAAGATTCCTGTGCCATTTGGCCAATCATAGTAAGCATCGGCATTCCTTGAACACATTAAAAAACATGTGTTGACTGATTTAGCAAGGTTTAAGAACAAATATAATAGCAGCCAATTAAACATACCTCCATATTCAAGGCACAGGGTGTTTGGACTGGGACAGATTGATGGGTTGAGCGGGAAAAAGGCCTAATGGTTAATAATTTTAAACATGGTTTTTAAAAAAAACAAAACTTACTCGTATGCCCTCAGGTATCAATTTTCCAAATTCAATAGTATCGTTAATTTTTACATCGACGGCGCATCTATCACCTTTGCAGGGAATGTCTCTTCTACAAGATCAGTTTTTATGTTTATTTGTGAAATCTTACATAACATCACAGCCAACGACCGCAATTCCTAAAGACAATCATATTTAAATTAAACACGTAATAAAGACCGTACCGATCAAGACAGCAATCATAAATTTTGCCATGCGTATCTTGAAAACTGTTTATGAGTGCAATAAAGGTATTCATGGAATATTTATTAACTTTCGGTGAATCCAATAACCAATAGCTGCAAATAGTTTCTTGCCACCCTCATTTTTAATTAATCAACCAATCAAAATCATTGGTTGATTGCGCCAAATTAATGCGATAATTTATGGAAATCAGAAATATATTTTTGATAATATTGTCTGTGCAGAATTCGTCATTGAATAGTTGCGTTTGTATTAATTTAAAAAAAACAAATAAGCTATTTTATTAAATCAATTAAATAAAAGAAAATCACGTTTATCTCGCAAGAAATTCAATTATACTGGTTTCTTGTTATTAAAGATATATTTGTTTGACATTTTTACTTCACATTGTCTAAAACATTTCATTTTGGGTTAAATACTTCAACCAAATCAGATAAGACTTTCTTACGCAGAAGCAAGTTTACGAAAAGGGGTCGAAAACGCGCGCCATCTAAGGCAAGTTATGAATATTTTATCGGTAAATTTAATCAAAATACAACTTGAAAGATAGCAGCGCAGACTCTGACGACTTTTTCCGAAATAATAATGATCGAATTCGCTTAAAAATGGTTACGACTAGAAACACGTGTAAAATTTTTCGATTAACAGATTATAAAACCTTAAAGATTTCAAATAAGTTCACTCAAATTAATTTAAAAAAATAGCAAAGGATATTTGCCAGGAAATTAAAAAAAACCCTCGCATGTGAGTGCGTTTATTTATTAACCAATTGTAAACGCCGAGTGAAGAATTTTTGTGTGGGTGTTGTTGCTAAGCATCGTTAAATGTAAGTGTGTGTGTGTTAGTCCATCCCTGTTGATCAAAAAATAATCGGAATGAGCCTATTTTAATGAGAGTGTGGGAATTAAAAAAAGTCACATGGTTTAAGAACTGCACCATTCACAAAACGCGCTTTTGAAAAACATTCAATAATATAAAAATAAAAAAAAATGATATCTTCTTATTAAGGTAAAGCAGACTACATCTGTTATCATTAAAATTTAGAAACACAAACAATAATGACGCATGCAGGTAAATTATTAAGAAATACAATCAATCCATCAATGAATATATTGCGTAGCAAACGCGTAATTCGGCACCAACTACTGCTTCCATAACACTTGTATTGGTTAAACTACTTAAAATATGTAACTCGGAGGCAATTTTACTTAACCATTCTGCGTTCAATAGCAGATTCAAAATGTACCGTCTCCTTTACGAATTCCATGATTTTAACAGAAAAATGAAAACAAATAGATGCATTTTACAAACAAATTTAAATAAAAGACTTAGTTTTTACACTCTTGGTTATACCAATAACAAATAGCTGGAAATATACACATTCCACAGTCATTTCTAATGGTCAAATAATCAAATTTTTGTGAAATGCGCTAAAGCGAAAGTCAAAGATACTTAAACAATCGTTGGGGATTGAATCGTTGTATTTATTAATATCAAAAAATATATAAGCCGTTTTATTTATCAATTAAATATTTGCATCAGCGCCAAAAGAGACAGTAAAACCCACACGTTATCGCCAACGAACAATTCAATTATACGGGTTTCTTTCTTTTAACGATATATTTATTTCGCATAATGTCTCTTAACGGCATTTTACTTTACATTTTCTGAAAAATGGCATTTGAAGTTAAATAAAATGAGAGCTTCTTAATACACGAGTTGGCTTAATAAATCACGTGCTTAACCAACAAAAAATAATAATCACATAGTCATAAAATGTAAGTGTTCGTGTGAATTAATCCATTGCTTGAGATGATAGATGCTTCGGAATACGCTTTTTTTAAAATTAAAGTGTGGGAAATAAAAAATACGTCAAATGGTTTTGGAATACTACTATTGACACAACCCACTTTTGCTCAACCTTGAATAATACAAATAGAATTATGATGTCTGTTTTATTAAGGTAAAATAAGACTAAATCTTTCAGCATTGAAATTTATAAACAGAAAAATTGATGACGTATGCAGGTTAAGTCGTTAGAAATAAAAGATCAACTGGTTTAAAATGCTCGCGTCCATCTAACTCTCAATTATCTTTTTATATTCTTTTCTCCATATCGCCGGATATTGTTCTCTGTCACGATCATTGGAAGTTCGAAAAACGATTATTTCAGGTATCGGATTTTGTTTCAGAGCACAGTAAGAGAAGTGATAGCGACTCTCTAGTTTCGGTGTCCCGTTTTAACGTTATGTCCGAAGCTTCGCCATTTAATCGTCAGTTCGCGGATTTGCGCCGCAACTGACTTCTCTTCGTCCTCTTACGCATTGCATCTTGAAAAAGAAACCGGTCGACGTCATTTTGTCGACAATCTTGTAGATACAGCAATTTTAGGCAGGAGCTTTTGCGTCTTATGCATAATTAACTTCATATTTATGTCGAGCAAAAAATAAAACTGTTATACAATGTTAACGTTAGCTTAATTGACAATCCAACAATTTAGGTCTTAAGCTGCCCCAGTCAAGTAAAAACAAAATACTATGTGAGACTTAAAAAACAAACTACTAAAGTATTGGAAATTATTTTGAAGTTTTATAAAAAAAGTATTTTACCAACCGACTTCCCCCCTCTGACGAACCCCCCCCCCTTCCATAATTTTCCTCACCCGATCATTAATCGTCGGTTACTTCCCCGTAGTCGTCGTCCTGGTCTCCCCGCCCCCGTTAATCTAAACTCCGCAATCGTCGCTTTTTGCCCCAAAATACAACTTTTCTACGTTATCCGCCAGCCGAAAGGTTGATGCTGTCTTTCAGTTTTCTCTCCTAAGCAGCCCGTTAAAAACAGTCACGTCGTTCAGATACGATTCTTGATGTTCCACATTTTCGGTTTCGACGACGACAGTTTCGGGTCGTTGGGTATTGACCAACTTGAAGGGTCATATCCTCTGGTCAACGAGTCAAAGTTCCCTTTTAGAATCCCTTGGAAATGTTTTGAAACATTTAACCTACGCATTGGTCGAAAAGATTTACACTTTAGTAAATTTCAAAAGATGGGATTGGAGGGATCACTATAAATCGGAGCAGCGATTTGTGAATATATATTGAAGTGGCGTTAAAAAATGATATCTTGAATGGAGACAGAAGGCAGTCAACAAACTGGAAAATTTAAGGTCGGTGAAATTTATAAAATATACAATTCGAAAGAATTATGCAGGCATGGACAGAGAGCTTAAACAAAGTCTTCTGAACCTGAGAACTCAGCAACCGAAGCGACGAAATTTACCGAAGATTGCATCTACACGATCACTATATTATAACCGACAAGTGAAAATAACGCCGAAGAATTTTGATTTTGAGCTTGAAGCAAAATTATGGAGTGAATAGATTTCGGGAGTGTAAAAATCCGTTCTAACGGGAAAAGGTTATGAAGATGCCTTTTGATGCATTAAACATGTAACCATTCTGCGAAAACTACTTCGAATACCTCAAAGACTGCCTGCATTAGCGTTT
>JAPUBX010002794.1:0-11892 GCA_028672205.1 Proteocephalus fallax
ATGCCAACTATTAAACGCGACTTTTTCGCCACCTCGACCACGACTGTCTTACAGGAGGTGGTGGATTGCGTCGCAATGGTGAAGGCGGGTGAACAATTTTCGCCCAAACGCCATGCGCTATCCGCGCAAGCATTACACCCTACCTCGGACACCCAGGACGTATCACGACTAAATTTGATTGCTTCATTATCATTTTTTTCAATAGCGGCACACTAATCCTCCCCAACAGGCTAAGCATATCCCCCTAAGCCCCAATCACGCAGGCCAAACAAAAAACAGATGCCCTAGAATGTTATAAGGACAATAATCGACAATCTAGACACCAGAAATACTACTCTCGTCTAGTCAGCTGGTAATGTAGAAGCATGTAGAGCGACATTCTAGCCATCTTCTCTCGGTCGGTAAAAGAGAACCACTGAGAGAAAGGGCTCGTTTTAAGAATATAAATATACAGCGACACTCGTCGCTTCGCTTGAATGCACGTGAAGCCCACGGCAAAATACAGGCCTGCAACTGTGCAAAACAGCCGACAGTGTCGTGTCTGGCAATCTGGCAGTCACACACACACACGGGGGTGAAACAAACCAACAAACAACAAGTAAATAGCGAGGTCGTGCTATAAAAATGCCTGTAGAATTGCTTGTTTATTGCAACGAAGGGTCCTGCGAATCGCATACACGTGACACATCCAGTGCCAACCGACTTTGACCGACGCACAACGCTAATGCTTGCTACAATGGAGGCGGCAGCTTTTCAATTGTCAGGCCGTCCAGAATCCCCCACACCTATAATCGATAATTGGGGATTCGTGTGGTCGCCTCGGTGTCACGATGGGCGGCTCCTTTCGTGGATTATTCGTCCCCAGAATACCGTTTTTTTTAGGTCGTAGCAGATTGTTGTTCTGGCTTCAGTGGTGCACTTCGTAGATGGAAACAACGGGCTGAAAGATGGGGCTTTCCATGTCGGCAGCCAGAGATGCCGGTTTGAAGGGTCTGTCTGACGAGCGTAGAACGTGGTTGGACCACTGCGGGCGACGGTCTCGGTAGAAGGGTTGACGGTTTCGACGCTCTAATTCCTAGTTCGATAGCTGGTCAGACCAGTCCTCTTCAGAGATTCTTTCAACCTCGTTGTACCTTCGACGAACAGTAAATTCGGATTGACGGATTGAAGACGGCGTGAGACCGGCACGTTGTAGTACTTTTTTTCATTTCCTGACCGTTCGGCAGGACAGTTAAATCCCGGAGACTTCAAGGCTGAAACACACTGGACTGGGTGTTGTTCGGAGCACGTCGAGAAGCTGCGTCTAGGATGCGCGTATCACGAGCAGAGGGGTGAACACTCGGCTCAGGGGGCCATTGGTGCGTTCGTGGTCAGGCGAAAATGCGCCTTTTCAGGTGCGTGCGTGAGTGTGTTTAGCGCATTAGAACAAGAAGCAAGGCATGTCACAACAGCAAATAAAACGGCGCCACAAACACACAAACCGCGGATACAGATTGCCCCAAAAGTACAAAAGAATGTGTTCCAATCGCAATCCACCCGAATTCACGAAATAATAGCACATCTTCGGGGGAGAATACCCAACACTGCCCACACAATTGAAGTGATGGGGTACTTTAGGCGTTCTAGGAAAGGCCCATTTAAACCGTTTGGGTACTCAAGATATTCCACGAAGATGTTCTGGGTGAAGAAAACAATTTTTTATGGAAGAATCGTTGCAAAATCACCAAAAATCGCAAATTCGTATTTAATTGACGCGCGACGAAGAGAACCAAGAAGCCTCGTGCGATTTTATCTTCACCGAATCCGAATTTACGTGGCCATCTCCTTCTAGAGGATAAACAAGCTTATTGGGGGTATTTCATGAAGTTTCTCGGGAATAGTTTAACAAGTGGCGTCCCCAGTTCCACCCGAGAGTGGGTCTGACATGGGAGTCGAACCCGGGTCCCTACTCATCAACAGAGCGAGGATGCTGACCATCGCTACACCGTCGAAAACCGACATCTCGCAAACGCTGCTCGGAAGACGATAGGCCATCGAAGTACGAAGCCGCCCTTACATCGTGTTGTGCCGCAATTCCGAAGTCACCAGTGGTTATCTCCACCCGTCCCGGTTTTGTAAAAAGGATGCCCGCGTTGTTCCAGGAAGAACGCTGTGATCCAATCGATGTCTTTGAATAGAGGGACAGTTCCTACCATCATCAGCAGTGTCTAACTAAATCGGAAGCTCGTTTTTTGCAGTGTCAGTGTGTTCTGATAGGCGTGTCGGTGATTCGGCACAGTGTAAAGGATTTCCTCCGCTCACTGTGCGCTCTGCAACTACTTTTCGAGTTCGAAAATCAATACGGACAACAGTAGTTTGACATGACTGAAGAATATCGGGATGGAGCTTGTGTTTTGGAGTCTGCTGGTGCGCATTGTACCGCGAAAATGGCCTCAAGGCTGCAACATCAAGTCCGTCCGTCCGTCTGAAGAGGCACCCCTCACAGGTTTGCAGGTGGCGGCAGTGACTACGAGGTGTTGCCTGACCCGATAGTCCACCCCGAGTCCCTCAGCAGCAGCGGGGCGATGGATGTTAACCGCAAAACCATCGGGCCACGACCCCACACGCACACACACATGTAGTTGTGTGCACTGGTGACAATTTGCGCGAAACGTTGGCCAAACAGTTGATTTAAACACCGAAAGGGCGTGTCCGACACAACCCCCCACGAGAGAAAATGGAGCACTAAAGAGTGGCAAGGATTGACACGGGTTGGGGTTTTTTGTGTCAGAACGGAAACGGCGTCGATTAAAAGACGATATATCGGGCAGTGATAACTAGCCTCCATCGCCCAATATTTAAACAATGCAATTGGAGATTGGAAGGTGGACCACATTAAGTGGCGGTTCAAACAGGAGACATACTCATAGATCCAGTAGCCTTGTGGAAGCATTTGAGTGTACAACAAGTAGAAGTGCCCCCCACCCCTCAACCCAAGAAAATCCTTCATCTAGACGACGAGGCTGCTTTTGTCAGCGAAGCGCCTCGTAGACCGTCTTTAGTCTCAGGCGCTTCACGTTTTCAGTGGACGACGGAGAGCGAAAAAAGGCAGCACTTTTTTGGGACATGAGACTAAGTTCAGAGGGTCACCAATGCCGACTCCACTTTATGACCTCCGTGGAGCAGTCGTGGGGGTAGTGAGGTGTTGCCTCTGGACCATCACACTCTGGAGGATGCCACGAAATCGACCGCGCTGGAGCCATTTTTCGGATTGTGTCGTGACCTGGTAGGACAAGAGGTTGTCAGCATGTTGTCAGGCGACACCATGGTTTTTTTAGGCTCAATTCACACATGCCAACGTATGGGGTGGTGGTTCGACGTCGAAACCTGAAAACGTCCACTTTGATTCAAGAGAGAGGTCGTCACATTTCAGCGTCCAATACAACATTGTTCGACCATCTCCAACGTCGTGAGTCCGTCTCCAGTGAGTCCACCGGAAAAACAACAGCGGAAACCTCAGACCTCAGACCGACCATGTAGTAGCATGACAGGCCGCTTGGCTTGACGCACCATGCTTGTCCAACTACACACAACACAAGCGGTCTCCCTAGATTTTCCCCAAAAAAGATGATGTAAGTAGAAAATTAAGATTTAAATGGTCATTTGTGTTACTGGAGAGGATTAATTTAATTATTATTTATTTATTGTGTGGCTTTTGGATGAAATTTACATGAATATTTTACAAGTGGCGGTGTCCCCTGCAGTGCCCGGCGCAGCTTAACTTCGGTGCGCACACAACCAATCAGAAGCAGGCAAGCAAGCTCAATGGACACGTCTGCTCGCAAATATTCGTCGGAAGGTGCATGGCGCCGGCGAAACATAGAGGTTTTGCAAGCTTTGCCTCTGTCCAGAATAATTTGCGTGGCCGAGGGCGTTATGGAAGGGTTGCCAGCTTCTCTCTCTATCTCTGTCTGTCTGCATAGCAACGCCTCATTTATCTCCGTTGAATGCAGGTCACACAAGTCCGTTTTCAGGAATCGTCGCAGACACAGCTGATCGCATACCTTCAATCACCGTAGGTGTACGGATGGGTGGGATAGAGGCACGAGATAGGTCCGAAGGCTCATCTTAGAGGGTGGTGGTGGTGGTGTAAGTGGCCACGGTATGATCCAACACGTGCATGGCAACAGGCAAAACAGAACATTCCGGCGCCGGGCGCCAAAGTGGCTGGAGATTAGAGATTAGAGATTAGATTGCCAACTATCAGCCGATATCAGAATCAAAACAGACAAGAGAAATCGCCCCCTATTCCCACAACTCAATCGCTCGCTCGCTCGTTCGCCCGGTTTGCATCTCTGAAATGCTATGAGGGCGTTGGTGGATGAGTCAATCGCGACGGTTGCCATCTGCTAGGCAGTGGGGGGGCAGGGGAGGAGGGGAGGAGGCTGGAATGGCCACGTGACTTGGCATACGCGAGCGAGACTTGGCTGAGGCAGAAGAACATTAGAGATGCATGTGCGCACGCGCACGTGACAATACAAACACAATCGGTTGAAGAACACACTACACTTGCATGCCGTGTAAACGAGAATACGAGGACAATCGGAAAGAGACTAGCAGAGACAGACAGACATGCCAAAACTATTAATAGAGGGCAGGATTAACCGCGGTAAGCATAACGTGCCTGTAGGTGAGGCCAAGAAGCTTCCAGGGTGGGTTCATCCTCTTCTGGGTCGAACTCAGCCCCCGAAGGGTTGCTGGGCGGTGGAAGGGTTCGGAAGACGTTAGCCTCGACCATCCGGACCACCTCGGGGTAGATGGGTTCCGTGATAGCGGGGGTGATGGTGTTGTTGGACACCCCGTTCGGATTTCCACCACCTGACCCTGCTGCTGCATTGCTGCTCTCGAGGACGTACTCGATGAGTTCGTTGAGGATACTCCGTTTCACCTCCTTGCCTTGAAGGTCCGAGAGTGGGTCGGGTTGGAAGTCGAAGACAACGCAGCATTGCCGCAGCTTTCGGAGGAAGAGGCTTTCGCGATCCGCGGCCGCTGTAGATTCTATAAGCAAGAGGGAAGGGGGCCGTGTGGAAGAGAGCAGTGCCAATTTTCTGCTATATTCACTCATTCCGAGTTAACGGAGAAGGCAGACGCTAAAACATGCTCTGATACTACTGACCGAACGCTTTCAGTGATGAGGAATGTGCCCCAATAACATTCAAGAAAAACTAATGGGGATTGGAAAATAAATACTCGCCAAGTTGATTCTTCGTGACTATCTACCAAAGGTATTTCTGTACATACGAAGAAGCTAGACATTTCGATTTAGTTCGGAATGAAGTGACACATAAATAGACGAACCCTTGATGGATGGAAGCTGGACGAGGTGGCGGTCCTGGCTGACATTGAAGATAGACGATGAGTGTCGCTTTTCCTTCAGGGGAATAGGAGGGCCGGCGTAATTTTTGTTCTTTATAAGAGGAGTCGGCGGTGGATGGGTATCATTGACATTGTTATCTTTGGTCATTGGGGAATCCACTGCGTCCATTGTATCACTACTATCCGTATGTACTCAAGAGAACTCTAAAAAAGTGGAAAATCCTAACCCAATAATAAACACGAGGGGGAAAGTAAGAATGACTGGATTGAATATCGGTCGCATATCACAATCACAAAAAATCGACAATAGTTATCGGAAACAAGAAATACATTTAAATACAATTTTGCGAATAATAAAATACCGGTAATTTGAGAACCATGAAAAAACAAAACACAAGCAGATAGTTATCAAAACTAAACGATGCATTCCGAGAAGTGAGTAATCGACAAAGGCAATCCTATTGCAGAGCATGTAACAAGGAGAATCGAAAAACCAGCCAAAACTGATTCGATGCATTGAAAAATTAGGATAAGGGCACAAAAAAACGTGCTGAGAAAATTCGATACCTCCAAAATATTTAATAGGAGTGTATTACAGAAAACGCGACATATTTAACACAAAAAAATTGCTGTGAAATGTCCGAAAAAGCACATATATAGTTTAAAAAAACATTATAAAAATAAACTTTACCAATTGTCACCCAGCCTATTCTTTTCAAGAACGCTGGAAGAATGAAAAGACAAGTTAACCACAAATTTCACAAATACTGGATAATCGATCAACTACAAAAGATGCGGGCTAAATTGAGATACTAAAACAATGGCCATTCTCTTGCATTTGGGATTCAGAGTTATGGTTCTCTCAAGAGAGCAATCAGATAAGTTTATTGTTATATTTAAATACAAAAAGCATATTAAATTTGTAATATTTCGATTATCTTCAAAAAGCAGAAACTTCAAGTTCGTATACATAGCAATATGGTGCAACGGCCCATTTTTTGCCAGAAAATCTCGGGGACCTTCAAGGCTCCACAATAGGACACAACCTTTTGTCATCTTACTCATTCTACGGATGGTAAGCCCGGATAACATCACTTTTTGTGCATATTCATTATTATATATCTATGGGTCCAACTATATGATACGATTACGATTATTATTGTCATTCGTTCTACTATTAATGTTTACTGAATTAGCGGTAATTGTAGACGAATTGATATCTGCGTTAAATGCCGGTAAAAATTTAATTTATTTGGGCTAACGTGTGCGCTGTCTATTCAAACCACAAAACCAAAACGCTCGAATGTTTTTGATGGTAGGGAGTATATTCATCAAAGTTGTTGACGGTTACATTGTGATTTAATCAAACAAGATCTTATTTACTAAAAATTAAATGTGTGGGATAGTTGAAGATGGAGCATTGCGATATTCGTTGGCACGTTCCGTCGATATTAGCATGGATTGCAAAATTACCGTCAATAGGTTTGAATATATTCTACAATGGTCTTACCATCTTCGCCGTCGTCGTAAGAAGTGCATGTTTTCTTAAAAATGGAATAATATTAACAATTTTGTTCGGCCAAAATGGAACCGGAAGTCTACATAAGCTGGATATGTCTGGCTACAGATTGTGGCGGCAAGGAAGTTTCCCTTTCCTGCGGTATATTTCGCTTTAATGATTCGAATGATTATCGAATTGTATTTCGATTGATGAATTATTACTATTCTATCCAAAAGAAGTGCAATACCGTGCACATCTTGGGAAAGACAGAGTAAACAAAGGCTATATTCAGAAGGCGGACGTCCGGTTTTCGACCGACGGTGACACAACCACATAATGACACTTTCGGAAAAAAACGTAAATTCAATAATAATCATTTTATCAAGCTGAAAACAAATAACTATATTGCAAAATAAGAGCTCCAGACGTAAACTACAGCCTTTATCTGAGCCGACATCGTTTATCTAACTAATTTCCAGTCTCTGCAAGTAAAATGAAATCCCAATCGAGATCCAGTCGCGGAGTGCTCGTATAATATTTCGAATCGGTTATTATTTCAACCACGCAGACGTTCAGCAACAGCATTTGCTAGTAGCGGCCGATTTTTGAGATACACCTCTGTAGAGTAATCTCTTAGGTGACCGGCGTGTTATTCCTGCGCTTCAATTTCATAAATAAGATTTTACATTGGTTAACACTGGGGCATTTTCTCGTGAATGTGTTTGCAGGACGCGTTCTTATTGAACCGAGGTGACCTTAACTCGGATTCTTTGCCCCCATTTCCGTACTGCCAGGCCTTCTCGGACGTAAACGCAGAAGTTACGCTTCAGATTAAACAAAAACTGAAAACGTGCCAGAATGGTTCAAAGGTTTTCTCAGTCCTCGCATCGATATTTATGGGATGTCTGGGGATACTAGATTATTCAAGCGAACACACTCTACGGCAATGGGTTAAAGCAAGTTTTTATAAATTTGTTTTCGTCTGATAAGTCAATCGAATAAAGGGGACCAGAAAACTGATGCCGTGTGCAGTGGATGACAAAGAACGTGGGATAACATGGTTGAAACTGTCTGATGAATGTTAACGATTACTAAACGTGTAGACATTAAAAGGGAATGACTAATGACCACAACCTTGAGGCATAAGACGCTTGTCTAGAATCCGGGGAGCATTTCAATTGGCGATTGAAGCTATCAAAATAGACTAGAATGATTTACAATGAAGAAAATCTTGGGGAATTAAATTTTTTAAAAACACATTATAATTAAGAATACCTTCTGTAACAACTTCGCGGCAAGAACCGACCATTTAAAGCTTTTAATTCGACATTCCGGAAAGTTACTTTCACATAGTTTCTGGCAGAATAAGATAGAAGGAAAACAAAAACACGTTTTGGACGGATTTTTTCCGCTAAAGACGACGTCAACAAAAAAATTGACGATTTGCCTGTTACACAACAATGGTTGGTACTTATAAATGTAACCGCGTAAAAAACTTAACTTTTTTGTGCAACGGATTATTGCTTTGTCATTTCGCACACAGCAAAAAAAGGCTTCTGCGCGCGCTGCCAACTGTGGAATAAAAAAAACAGATTATTCACGGCTTTATTTATATATAAATATATATTTGCAATAAGAATTCTAATTTTCATCGAGTTTTCGTTTTAGTGAAACCTACGAGGGTCGCGCTTAAAGAGGCAGAGTCTTTTTTTAACGCGTACCGTGAAATGTAAAGACTCGCTAAAATGGATGGTCTACGAGACGAATCCCTAATAAATCGAATAAGAATGTTGATGAGACGGAAATCAGCAGAAATTGGTATCTCCCGTCGTCTTGTAAAAACCAGAAGACAACTTTGAATAATAATAATAATAATTGTATCGGTTTATTGAGTCCACAAGGGCCAAAACCTTCAGGATAAAACAAAGACAGTATAACAAGTACTAGACTTGAAAATTGTCTTTTAGTTCCTTCTTAACCTGCTCTGCTGAAACTAAAAATCGTCACAAATAAAGAATGACCGAATTGCGATATGCCGCCGTTCTTGTGGGTATTGAACGGTATAGCCTGCGCATTAATCGAAGCGATTAACACTTGGATGACCTTGAAAGAGGGGATGGAAGGGGTCACCTTTATTACGAGCAGCGATTTGTGAACAACTATTGAAGTGGCGTTGAAAGATGATTTCTTGAATGGAGAGACTAGGCAAGCCACTAGAAAACGAAATTATTTTAAAAAGTCTACGAAGGGTTAAAAAGTCAGAACATTTAAGACCGGGGAAAATTACTGGGGAACAATATATAATACTTGAAATTATTTAGGCATAAACAAAGGTTTTATTCGGCTGGAGCTTAAACGAAGTCTCCTGAACCGGAAAACTAAGAAACAGGAGCGACGTATTTTAGAAGTATGAAATCTCCAACTGCGACAGAGGAAGGTTTATCCGACCACTTATTCTTCAAATTCTTGAAATCGTATAAAAGGATCTTGTGAAGAAATCATATGGCCAATGCGCACCAGATTCGCTGCACGCCTGTCCGTGGTGCGATTCCGTGGCGATGAAACAGAAGGACTCGCGTTTGATGCCTTCAAAGTTGCCGTGATTGAATTTAATGTCTCGCCTCCTACTCAAATATCAGTAGAAAACTGAATCACAGCCCGTTTCTACATTTAACTTGCGAATAGCACTTCGATTGCATCACCGGACAGATAATTTGCATTGTTTATTGCATCGACTGCTGACAAGTCCAGCATTTAGTTGATCAATTAACACCGAATCGTTCTCCTCCTCTACTAATAATCTCAACCACCCTTAAAATCTTCCTTCTTTCACGCCTCCCTCTTCAGAATTGGTTGTCTGCTTATTTATATTTTTTATGTCGCATTTACAGACCCGTTTAACCACCGCCTTTGAAACACCTCATAACAAACTCAGATCTGTGAAAAGAGCTCCGCTTTCAGTCTTTCATTGTCCATAGCGTTGCAATACTACTGTTAGAAAACCCCACGGTTCATATGGATGCAAATCTAACAACCGAAAGTAGTTTTGAACAAGTCTCATGTCAACGTTTTCCGTTGACGCGAACCTTTCCCAACATAGACGCGGTATGGCGCTATCAACGGGTTTAAGGACAACGGTCATTAAACGACCATGATTTGTGCGAGCCTTTACATATTAAACAGCGTGTATGACATTTATAAAAATATCCTAATCCATTTGGTTGGCGTATGATTAAATTTCCACGAGATGTTCATCTTCTATTGACATCTGGTTCTCTCCCTCTCAACCCAGGATGCTTCATTCTGGATCACATACGGCCGCAGCTGCCTTCATTCCGAGTCGACAAGTCTCGAGCAACTCCTCCCTTTTCCAGGCCATTTTGGACCAGCCTAGCAGTTGTTCCTGTTATAAAACCGCGTTCCCATTTCGACCAAAATCCCCTGTAACATGACTATTCATGCATACTCCGTATTATATATCTATGCATCTTATTATAAACACACGCTTTCTCATTGTTGTTGTCTTGGCCGTGTTACTATGGTTTGCGTTTACCGTTCGTAGGTCAAAATTCCCTACTGGAACAGCGTCATGATAATATTCTTGATCAGTAGATCATGAAGAAATAAGTATTGCTCTAATGTTCTGTAAGTTTAGGTGATTTCGGACACCAAATATGTGCCAACAATGTGATACGATAACTACAATTTTTTTTATTAGTTCTGTTATTAACCGCTTTTAGGCCTTGGTACCGTTCGGGGAGCAAGAATGTAAGATTTTCGCCCATTTATTTCCTAAAAGTCCTCATTTCTTTCGAACCGACGTAGAATTTCATGTTAACCAAAATGAGTGTACTTAAGGTAGGATTAATTTACCAACATTGGAGACGGTTACAGCGAGACGTCTTATTTGCCAAGAATGCTATGTGTTGGACATGGAGGATGGTGGCATTGCGATTTTTGTCGGCACGCTCCGACAATCCAATTCGGGCTTGTATCGGTCACGCAAGCAAACCTGAGCACCCCGCCTTCTTGTCAGGCATTCCTGTCTACAATGAACAAAGATTAACAGAATAAATAAAAACACAAGATTCCGAAATGCGCATGAATCTGCTGGTGTACTTTGAACTACCCCACCGTCATCGCAGTCGCCATCAGAAGAGCATTTCTTCTTTAATTAAGGAACAAATAAACGCAATGAAGAAGATGACATTTAACATAGGGACAATAGACAATAAAAACGTATAATTGAGCGCCACTGGCGGTGTTTGCGACCCCCGTCGTCTTCATGACCTTTGTCAAGGAGGTCACTGCTCTTTGTGCGTTCACGCAAACAAATTTGAGCACCCCGCCTGGTTGTGGTGCATTTCTTGCCTGACAATGAACGAAAACCTTAAAGTAGAGAATATCCACGTCTCATTGGGTATCAATTGCTATTAACCATTGCATGGATGACAAAAACCCACTTTAATGGGTTGACGCTAACATTGTCTTACCCTCTTCGCAATCGACGTCAGAAGTACATTTTTTCTTGAAACAGAAGAGGATTAACATTTGAATTCGGAAAAACTTGCAACAGTCGTAGGATAATTATTTTGCAAGCATTGCAGAAGTATTTATACGGAAGTAACTTTCCTTGAATATACAAATGTTTTGCTTCAATGATCAAGATCAATCGCAAATTTTAATTTGATTAATTAATATTTCCAATTGTAAAAAAACCGAGTGGACTTCCGCTTGCATGGCAATAATGTTTTGTTTCAATTGCGTAAGTTACCTGTGTCCGGATGACGAAGCCAAAATTTAATAAACATTACCTTTAAGCGCCTCTGTCGATGTTTGCGACCCTCAGCGTCTTCGACATCGTTGTCATGGTGTTTCCGGTGCTTCCAGTTGCCATCGTTTTCGATGAACTTTAAAAAATATGTATTTAGCACTATTCCAGTAGCGATCGCTGCTGATTGCGAATGTTGAAAATTTAGCAGATTATCAATTCGGCTTTTATGAAAAGAAAGCGATTCCTTCAGTTAAATTTTCGT